>JAHPZR010001092.1:47500-84739 GCA_019787425.1 Platygyra sinensis | reverse complement strand
CAACCTTTTGTGTCGACTAATTTAGTTTAGAAGTGGTAACTTTGAACGTATAGCGCAGGAAAACGAAATACAAACTTGACTTACAATTAAAGCGAGCCTTTCAACAATCGAATTCTTCTGAAAGCGTTTCACGCCGTTCCGTCACCAAGCAACTGACCTGCCTGGCAGTCCTTTCTTTCTTCGAAAACGCGCGACAGGCGCATCTCTCCACTTTTCAATTTTTTGAGGGGGTGGGGGGGGGGGGGGGTGTGTACCCTCGCACCCTAAGCCTTTGTGTGGCTCTCAAGCTTTTTGTTTACCTCTCGTGCGCTTGAGAAGGGAACGATTGCTACACAGGATTAACAGTACAACATGAAACTAGCCAACAGCTTTCATCTGAATGGTCATACACTATAGGGTAACGGTTGAAGGCTTAAATATGAGAACCTCCTTGTACAGCATAACAATCAGTTCAACATGAAAGTCCTGCTCGAAAGCGTTTATTTGAATGGTCGCACATTAAGGTTTTATCCACAGACTTTAAAGTTACAACCACCTTGTACAGTTTTAAAAGAAAGTTCCGCTCAAACGCTTTCATCATTTGGGTTCTGCGCAGATTTGAAAGTTAGAACTATATTTATTGCGGCGAAGTTTAGGTCAGGGAACGAGAAATATAAGTAAAAGCATTGGTAGAAACGATAAGCTGAAATGAGCTGAGTGGGCTTATGATGGCCGGAGAATACAAAGGTGGTGATCGCGCGTGTAAACGCATGACATTTTTACACGTAAAAACACTGACAAGTCACAAAGCTCCAGCTTGTTGTTGAGTGTTGTTTGCTGTTCCTCAGTAAGAGACAGCGACTGCTGCAGTTTTTCTTTATCAGTCTGGGCAAAACTCAACTGCTGACGCAAATCCTAGGAAGAAGAGAAGGAAAAAACTCAATTGAATTGAATCCCTCTAATCTTGATTAATTATACGATGTTGCACTTTCGTAATGAGCACTATAAACCAATCAGAACTCAAAACAAAGCCAAGCAACTGTCGTTAAGCGCGGGAAAATATGTTCACGGTGTTTTCCGCGGGAAAACAAGTTCACGGCGTTTTGCGCGGGAAAACAAGTTCACGGCGTTTTGCGCAGGAAGACATGTTCCTTGAGTTTTGCAGGGTAGGAGACATTTGGCAAAAGCGTTAACACACGTCACCGGTGTCAAGGTACCAAGGTACAGGTGTTACATTTGGGGAAAACAAATTTAAGATGTCAAACGTTGCTACCAAATCTAACTTAAGTTGAACGCAGGAAAACTCCCGTGAACTAAGTCACGTACTTTGAGCAGCTTGGTGGCTGGAAAACAGCGGGAAAATCTTGCGCAGGAAAACAAGATCACGGCATTTTGGGCGGGAAAACACTGAAGATCACGGCGTCTTGCGCGGGAATACATGTTCATTGAGTTTTGCGCAGTAAGACACATTTTGCAAAAGCGTAGAACAGACATCAACGGTGTTAAGGTATTAAATGCAAGGAAAACATATTTAAGGGGTAAAACGTTGCTATCAAATCTAACTTAAGTTGAACGCAGGAAAACTCCCGTGAACTAAGTCACGTACTTTGAGCAGCTTGGTAATTTCCCCGCACAAGTACTATGGTGGCTGAAAAACCGCCTTCGCGCTCAAATAAAACAGGACATACAATTTAATTGTCTACAACAATAAATACAAACCCTTCCGTAAACAAACAAAATGTTCACTTATTTGCATTAATAACTACAAGCAACCAGGCAGCAAACGAATGGTAACACTACAACTCATACCAGGCCGGAACTGAAGCCAAAGCCCCTTGTTTTTAACAGCCCAGAGGAGATTTTTACACCCACATTACAAAGACCAGGAAGAAACCCATTAGTAAAAGAAAAAGGATGAATAGCACGAGAATAAAGAAACAAAAGATTCGCAGTTTCAATCAAAGAAAGAAACTTGACTGGCAAATTTGACAAAGAAAAAGGGAAAGCGCTTGTTTAAGTTTAACTTTTACAGCAAGCAAGCAAACAGATAGCAAATAAACGTGTCAGCTTTTAAATGAAACGAAGTTTCCTATACGACTAAACCTTCCGATTAAAGATATTGAGTGAGATGGGCAGGATCTGTGTGTCTCGATAAATACTTCTTTCTTTTGACACAGTGGCTTTGCAATAGACCATTACCGAGTTACCTCATGAAACCTTTTCTTATGAAAATAATAATGCTAACAAATAAACAAATTTATGCCGGATGGCCTTTTCAATTCTAAAAACCGCTATGGGTCCCCCAGACTGAGTTTCACTTGCAAGAAAAGGAATTTATAGATGAAATGCATTTTCATAAGACTCGTTTTGACACAGAGAAAACGTCAGAAATGGCCTATTCTGGTGACCGAGTGCCCTGGAAAAATCATGCACTTAAATTGCACGAGGGCTTGTGTACTCGTTACTTGGCTGGGAAGTTTCAAATGTGAATATACACAAGTTAACAGGGGTTCAAAAATTAATCCAAAATGTCACAAAAGACTTGACTACCATATTGCCATATTTAAATCGAAAAACATTCTGCAAAATTGTTTCACAAAAACTTAGAATAACCGGGTGAAGAATAGTGTGTTCAAGACAATAAAAGGAACTTGGGGAAAATTTGTGACACACTTTTTACAAACGCGCAACAGAAACAGACGAAACAAAATTGTGATTGCTAGTAGCAAAACCAAAAAAATTAGATGTTAAAATAAAGCCAGAAGTTAATGCTTAAAGGATTATGCCTTTTAGATGGAGCATTTTGATGAAGCAGCCATTTTTAATAGAACATTTCCGTGTTACATTTTGTTATGAAAATGTGTTCCACCTACAGGCTTATTTTCATGCAAATCAGACTTATTTTCATTTGCAAGGTTTTACACGAGAATTCCTTAAAGACACAGCTGCGCAATAACTCGGAAATAACCTATTGTGAATGATAGGAAATACATTCCTCACGATTCAAAATGGCCGCCACGCATCAAAACATTCCCGGATGAAGCGACAGAAAGGCCGGTAATAGAGCTGTAGCACGCATGCGTCGGTTAAAAAGATCAGTTCCGTAGTCGTGCTTTGCTCCTTGATAAAGCTGTCTTGAAGAGTGATCAGCACGGAGAGAAGAGTGCTCTTTTCTTGAGAGACAGACAATAGTTGTGCATTCAGCCCCTGAAAAACGGCATGCAGTGTCACTGAAAGTCTGACAGTCAATCAAACTCAGGAAAGTTAATTTCAGCGCAAGAGCAGAAGGAGTAGGAATGTCTGTAGTCATTCTCGTCCCTAGTGCCCTCTCTTTCTCAAACCACGAAAACGAGGGCGCTGGAAAAATTCATAAACGCATAGCCAAAATCTGGCTGAAAACATGGCCAGAAAAAAAAAACACGCCAGAAAGCTTTTTGGAGGAAGTCTTTAACGTCTCTCCTTACATCTATTTCACAACACTACAAGCCTATAACATAGCAACACTATGACTGTGTGGCGAGCCAAAAGAAGGGCTGAATTTGAGGAGTGGGTGGCTGGCTAATAGCAATCCAGCGTCCTTTGCCCCTTCCAACAGAGTAAGAGAAGACCTCTAGGGACAAAAATGCGCCTGCGTAAGGGAGTCGAAGTAACACGCATGCGTTGTCTTAGAGCAAAGAGTTAGGAGGGTTAATCCAGGCAAGTACAATCTGTAATGAAGTGTGTCACGTGGTACAGGGCTTTGACGTGGAAGATATTTCTAACCGTAATCAAGAGACTGGCAAATTTTAATACAGTACATTGGGAATTTGTTAGTGTTAGACGAGATTAGGAATATTAATACTCCTCCTAGATGGGATGCTAGCCCAAAGCAGGTTCCTCCACCCCATTACTCCATTTTGTTGGGTTAGCCTGATATTTATTTAGCACGTGCTGCAGAGATTCAAGTGTCTCAGCCAAGAACAGAACACCGTAACGACAAACGACCCCATAAGCGTTTTAGCTTGAAATCGCGTCGTTTTAAAATAAAGGTTTTTTATTTACCGATTTAACACCCGGCCAGGGCTCAAACCTTCTCGTTCCAGCGCACTGACCATCACTCTACCATACAAACTTTGCATAAATGGCGCTTAAATTAGAATAACACATATATACATCCTTAGCCTCGTACTTATGTTTCCAGACAAAGGATTTTTCACTGCCTGTTGTCACAGTCTGGGGCTGATGGGTCCAAAGAAATTCCCATGACGGTGCAAGCAAATAAAGCTGTCCACAAGCTTGCACATTAATAAGTTTCTTTCTCCGTTAATAAGTTATGTGTGGTAAGTCAGGGGTATGACTGTGGCCAAACTGTGTCACAACACAAATACAAAATGACTCGGTGAGAAAAGGACAAAGTAAACTATGGTTCTACTGTCTGTGGCACAACTCACGAAGTGGTTACACTGTGGCAGAAAAGAAGCACAGTACAGCTGTGGTGTTACTGTGGCACGAAAAAACTTTTAAGCAAAGACGTGGTGTAACTGTGGTGCCTCACAGCTACAATACGACAGTGGTATGATTGTGGTCAAACTGCAATGCAGCTCCCAGTTTGTTTCCTGCGATTGCTTCACTTAGTCAATAAAGAGACCGTTAAGTTAAACCCTAACCTGACTTAAGAAGACACTCAACCTTACCTCTCGTGTTTCCTCGGCACTTTCTAACTCTGTTCGTAGCTTCTTAGCGTGGCTTTCAAGAGAGATATTTTCGTCCGACAAGGCTGTCACTTGACTCTTTAAATCCTTCACAAGCAAAAGAAAATTCATAAATGGAATCATTCAAGACTGTTGAAATATAAAAACATTAAATGTCATTCTCACCGTGAGATTTTCGTCAGCTCTCTTCAGCTTCTCTTCCAATGTCTTGATTCTCTCCTCTAGCGCCAACTTTTCCTTTGACAATGTCGCAAGCTTTTCTGTTAAATCCTTAAAAAACAAAACCGAGATAACCACAATTTGTTTCAGTACTTCAGACATTAGAAAAGTGAAAGTACGCTACGGTAGAATAAATGCACAGACATTTCTCCTCACACACTCAATCACCCCTCACTCGAAAGACGTTTGAAATTCCGCGCTAAAAGAAACCAATTCATGCTGATGACGTAACTGTACAAACTCTGATTGGTTGAATTTTCGCGCAAAGTAACCACCAATCAGAGATAGTTCTCAGGGTACTTTGGACCCTGGAAACGAGGTTTTCCTTCAGGATGCTGTAAAGCCACGTTAAGGAATCGATTGGGTCAAACCTTTAGTCTCGCCAGCAGAAAAGCACTGTACGTCCGAAGACAGCCGGCTACGAGGCTAAAGAAACAAATTATAAGGAATTCACAAAATATCTTCATTTTCACCTTATTTTTCTTCAGAAGTCTGCACATTGTTTTCTACAGTGGTCGCCTGTTCTTGTAATGTTGTTAGCTTCATATTAAGATCCTGAAGAAGGAAAACAACACAGTTACGTTTAAACGTCCCACCAACCTACCTGCTTGCGATGCCTGTGTTGTCACAGGTCAGCCATCATTTCTTGAAGGAGCTGGGTCATTTATTTATTATGTTAGGTTTTTGTCGTGTCAAATCGCAGTAATGGAAATAATCAAGTAATTCTTGTCACAATCAATTCACGATAATGCTCACCCAGAGTGCTTTTTGTCACGAGAGACGCGTTATCAGGAGGAACAAAAAATATAGGATAGCGTGGCCTGGCGTGACATACTGTGACCTAGCGTGACCGAATCATTTGAATATTGTGACCGGCAGTGATATAATCATCGATCAAAATCGCCAACAGCTGGCTTGTTTACACCACGCTTTTTTTAGTCTAACTGAAACTGAGCAAAAAGTCACTTTTACCACGACATTACAGGCTAAAATTTTTACTCAGTATTAAACAAGAATAAGAAATAACCAATGACGATAGTCAGTATATAGTGGATTAGTCTCTAAACGAAAGCAGTTCACTTACCTGTTTTTCTTCCAACGCTGTGTGGAGTTCTTGTTCCATCTCAGCAGCTCTGCTTTGTGTTACTCTCAACTCTTCCTCTTTCTCCAACAAGCACTGTTCTAGCTCCTGTGGATTTGAAACCACAACAAAAGCGTGACACAAACATGTAAGAACACATAATGACGTCTCTTGGTTAGCTCTGATGTAAAAGTTCCAGTCAGGACTGGAAGTTGAGAGTGAGATTCCTGTTGAACTTGAAGTTACCACGTGAGCAAATGCCCCAAAAGCTTCGAAGACCGTCGAAACAAATCTGTCTCAGTTCGACTTCCCACACTTCATTCTCAATCGTTTTTCAGTCTTTTCCCCAATAATATGTAAAAAAATATATTTCTATATTTATAATACTAATTAATGTAGACACTGTAAATAGTACACAACAAAGACGTTGAAGTTAAAGTTGACTTAGTAAAATAATACTTTTGTCGCAAAAAGTAACTTAGCACCTTAACCCGACACGACTGAGAACGGTGGTGGCTTGGTTCTTACAACAGCAAGCGGTCAGACCTCCTAATGGCTCGTAGAGCTACGTGTATATGGCGGCTTCGCACGTCTTCGCTAAATTAATTATCTTCTGAGGTAGACAAGCCAACCATAGAGAGTACACTGAAACCTATAAAAGCCGTCAGCTTCGGTCACAGTAGTGCAGTCATCATGGAATGCTTTTTAAAACGGCTGTTGTACGAACGCGAACACATCTTCAAAGCGAAAAATAGGCCGAAAAAAGAACCGTCAATGATTTGGCAAAGAAAATTCGCGAATGATACTTAAACATATTTTCTTGAACATCCTGTTTCTATAGAAACAAATCAGCTTAAAAATTACGATGTTTTTGAGCAGGCATTTTACATGAAATCATGCGAGTGACAAATATATTTCAACTAAGACCCTTGCGATGTTAACGCTGTTTCAAGGTTTAACATTTATAGCGTTTAAGAACTGTCAGTTTTATGTTACACGCTTTGTTTCAATCATTCATTAAATGAAATCCTTTAGTTGTTACTTCTTGAAGCCAAAATACTGTTTAAAGGAATAAGAGGAGTTAAGTATCCATTTTCATCTTGGTTTGGAGTTTGCTTGGAAGGCATTTATCACCTTTGCGGCCCGCGTTCGAGCAAGGGATGGAGGAAGGGGGAGGAGGGGAAAGGGTAGGGAGACGGGTGGAGGGACCGGTAGGGGACGAGGTTAGAGCCTTTTTTGGCAAATCTCCGCAAAAAACATTTGAAGATCTTCCGATCGTTATAATGCTGTCATATAATGGTGCGAGCAACCGCAAGTACTTCGAAAATTGTCGCGCCAATATGGCACATTGCCAGCATGACACACTGAGAATACGGCACGTTGTCTAGCACCCCGGTTAGAAGTATCGCGGGATCTATGGAAAATTCATTGCAAACATGCTCCCGACCCCTCCCCACCCCCCTCCGCTCTTTCCCGCCCCCCACCCCTGGAACTTAGTTTCATGAGATATTCAATACTTTGGAATATTGTCCAAGATCGCTTTGAAAAATTACGTTCATGTTAACACTGAGGACTTCAGTTCTACTGCACACAAACACAGCGTTAAGTAACACATAGCCTTCCAGTGGTTAGGATAAGCGCGAACAACGGCAAGTGGGAAAAAGAAGAGTGACCTCCAACGCAAGTGTTTCTTGCGACCGCCATCCACGACGAAGCAAAAGAGTTCCTGATTTTGCAGGCTAAACGGAGAGGGACTGGGACTTAGATCCCAGAAAGAAATGTTGGGACACCAAGCAGATTGATTCTTTTCCCGAACTTACAACGTTAAAAGTAAGTCATTGTTCCCTTTTAGTGTGTGTGTGTGTTTTTTTTTAAATAAAAATGCGGCATTTTCCAACATTGACAAGGGGGATAGAGATGAGAGATAGACGATCCGGCTCAACTAGTTCCGTCTCGATTGTAGGTTTTTTTTACTATAGCTATCTTCTTTGTTTTTTTGTTTTTTTTTTAATTACTATTTTGGTGTTTTTTACTCAACAACTTACCGAACCCCTGGATTCAACTGACGCAGTAACACAACAAAAATTTACCTTGTTAACGCTTTCTCCGTTCCTCGCCATTTCTTCCAAAGACTGAATCCTGTTCTGCAGATGTTCCTGATTCTGTTGGCTTTCCTGCAGGGCTCGACTTTGTTCCTGGTGGTAAGGAAATTTCGCTAACTAAACAACGGCTCTCTCACAAACAGGCCATCCATCTCAATGCGATCTCAAATCAAGACAGTGTTCCACCACATTTTAAACGCCTCAAAGTTCGTCAAAAAATGCTCCGCTGTGCGTCGTATTTTCAACTCTTTTCGCTGTTTAGAAATGTGGTGAAACACGGTCTTTCGTATTTGACATATTACATGAATGTGAAGATGAAGGAGTTATTGGAAACGCATGTTTTATTCTCATGATGATAGACAGATCTTGCTCAATCGCCAAGATGGCTCCTCACGAAGAATATCAGTAATAGCCGCCGAGATATCTCTCATTATTTTACTTACTTGATATCCACTCTCTGAATCGTGCAACATTTTTTCCAAGCTCTCAATCATCCCTTGTAGCTTGCTATCCTCTGAGGAAGAGCTCTTAATCTGATCAAAAAGTTCCTGGAATAAGAACAACACAACTGTAACTGAATCTAAATGAAACTTGACTACTGTTATTATTTCCCTGTATTACAGTGAAAACCTGCGCGTGAGAACCTATTGGTTAAATGCTTCCAAAAAATATACAAGAGCATGGTTAGTCAAGCACGATCAAGCAGATTCTTATATGTGGGTTACAGTTAAATTATGACAGAAAATGTAACAACGAGTGTGTCTTTGAGATTGCGAATTTGCATCACATAATAATACGGTTGCAATGCGTAATACAGTTGTGAATAAATAGCGAAACCCGAGTCTATTTATTTTCCTGATAATCACCAACTATATCATCTTCATAGAAAATGAAGGACCTAATTAAGAACTTTTTTTCCTGAATTGCTAGTAACTACGCCAAAATACAAGAACATATTTTGCCAGACTTCAATAAATGTACGTTACGCTGGCAAAGTTTTTACTGTCACAAACCTGCTTTTCCTTTTCTGCAGTTTGTAATGTCTCTCGTAACAAGGTCATTTCATTTTCAATTCCAGATTTTTCCTCCATAAGCAATGTTAATTTCTCTTGCAACACATTGCTTTCATTTTCAGCTGATAAGATCTTCTCCTCCAAGGTTGACAGATTGCTGAGTAACTCGTTCTTTTCCTGCGCGGCTCTGTCCAACCTACTGTTTAACTCCTGCAAGGAAAGTGACGACAAAAATTTAGGCAAAGCAAAGCGAGCCTCTTTTGGACGCTTTCATACCGAGCCAGTTTCTCAGAACTCCTTAGAATTCTCATTCTCGAAAGAGAATCAAACAAGAACGAACTTGGACGAGCGTGGACAACATTTCAAACTCCGCTGTGGTGTTACCGCAAACTCTCACATACCTTGGATAGCAAGTGTTCGCGTACGAACGAAAGAGCTTTTCCTATCTCCCCTGTCGTAGTATCAATGTCTCGACTTCCGGCCTGCGGTCTTTATTACAATTTAGTTCCTAGGCCCCAAATATATAAATACGCGGTATCACAATGCAACTTGTTACTTCTTTCTACATCGTGTTTGTGTTATTAAAAGTGTGTGTTTTCTTCCTTCGTCGTTCGCCTCCTTCATCGAAAATTACAACATGGTGTCAGGAGTGGTTGTAAATCTGTGAACTGCTCACCGCTACCGTATCTTCAGCGAACCAGGCCAATTGTTAATCCTGTTTTACGCTCGTCGAAACCAAGATGGCGGAACTCGCGGGGTTACCGATCCCAACCATGGATTGGCATTCGCCGGACGCTCCGCAAGCGTTCAAGAAGTTTAAAGCTCGATGTGAACTTTACTTCTCTGGCCCGCTGAAAGAGAAGTCGGAGGAAGAACAAATAAGCCACCTTCTTATCTGGTCGGGCGACGATGGCATCGAATTAGTTTCCACGTGGGCCTTATCTGCCACAGAGAAGAAGAAACTCGATAGCTACTGGACTCGCTTTGAGAACTACTTGTCTCCAAAGAGCAACTTTCGGCTCTCAAGGTACAAGCTCAGGACCCTGAAGCAAGAACCTGGTGAGACAGTGGATTCATTTGTGAAGAAAATTCGAATTCTAGTCGAAGAATGTCGGTTTACGAATCCTGATGAGCACATCATCGATGCTCTTATCTTTGGATCTAATTCCAAGCGTACGCAAACCAAGCTCCTGGACAAGGACGCCACTCTAACGCTTGATATCGCTCTGGATATCGCCCGGACCGAAGAGGTAACAAGTAACCAAATTAAAGAAATTTCACCTGGTACTTCAACTCACGTTGATGCAATAAATTGTGATCCTCCCATCAGGCCTCGCGGCCCCATCATTCGTTTGTGTGGATGTTGCAGCACCGAGCACGACATTTCTGAGCGATCTTTTTGTCCAGCTTATGGTTCAAAATGTGGTGCATGCGGAAAAGAGAATCACTGGAGGAAAGTCTGTCGTTCATCAAAGTCTGACAAGAAGGGGAAGAATAAGTCTGGTCGTCAAAAGCTTCCTAAGCCTCCAAAAGGGAAATCTGGTGGTAAGAAGCATTTTCATAGCCTTGAGGCTCGTGACCAAAGTGAAGACAACCCTCAAACATCAGTTCCAGATCAGCTTTACTTCCATACCTTGACAGTTAACCAGGTCACCAAGAATGACACTCAAGCCTTCCTAACTGTGGAAGTGGTCTCAGATCACTGTAAGAAACCGCTCGTGTGTAAGGTTGACACTGGCGCTGAGGGAAACGTTATCTCTCTGAATACGTACAAGTCACTCTTCCCAAATGCATCCTGTAACCCTGGTGGCATTCCCACTAGCTTCACACCATCTAGCACCATCATCACTGCGTTTGGTGGACATGCTGTAGGTCATCATGGCACTTGTGTACTCAATCTGGATTATGGTGGATCCTGTAAATCATGCCCATTCCATGTTGTTGATGCTGATGGTCCAACCATTTTGGGCCTACGTACCAACATGTTCAGATTTAAACCTGGTAACCATGAATTTCAGTATCACAAACCACGAAGGGGTTTCCAAGCCAAGTACTCCACCTCGACCTATTTGTGACCCAGATCCAGTTGCTGAAGAGCAGGTGCTCAAACAGTTCAGGGATTGCTTTGAAGGTGTTGGTTGCTTTCAGGGTGAATATCACATTACAGTTGATCCTGCCGTTCCCCCAGTTGTGCACCCTCCACGAAGAGTTCCTGAGGCCCTCAGGGAACCTTTGAAGAAGGAACTTGATTCATTGGTTGAGCAAGGGATCTTAGCAAAAGTTACTGAGCCTACTGACTGGGTCAACTCCCTTGTTTGCGTCGCTAAGAGCACTAGTGCACTGCAGCTTTGCCTGGATCCTAAAGATCTGAACTGTGCTATCAAGAGGCCACACTACTTTACACCTACACTAGAAGTTATTCTACCTAAGCTTAATGGAGCTAAACGCTTCTCGATCCTTGATGCACGCAGTGGTTACTGGAATATTAAGCTTACCCAGGAGAGCTCGCTGTTGACAACCTTTAATTCACCATTTGGAAGATACAGATTTTTACGTCTGCCTTTTGGCCTAATCTGTGCCCAGGATATTTTCCAAAGGAAAGTGGACGAAACCTTTGGTGACTTACCATGTGTCACTGGAATAGCGGATGACATTGTAGTCTACGGCTACAACAGTGATTACAGCGATCATGATGAAAACCTTCGTGCTGTTCTTCAGCGTGCTCGTGAGACTGGTCTTCGCTTCAACCTGGACAAATGTAAATTCAGGTGTTCTCGAATTCCCTTCTTTGGCCATATCATAGGTGCTGAAGGTCTCCAACCCGATCCACGGAAGATCGATTCCATACTGTCGATGGACCCCTCGACCAGCCTCGCAGATCTGCAAACGTTCCTTGGGATGGTCCAGTTCCTGAGTCGTTTCATTCCTAACTTGGCATCCACAGCAGCTAATCTCTGGGCGCTCACCAAGAAAACAAGTGAATTGGTCTGGAGTCCTGAGCATCAGTCTGCCGTAGACCGCATCAAGAAGGCAATCGCGGCTCCTACCTCATTGCAGTACTTTGACAGTACCCAGCCTGTGACCATTCAGGTGGACGCCTCACAGAGGGGTTTAGGTGCTGTTCTCCTACAAGCCAACGGTCCAGTAGAGTTCGCCAGCAAGTTGTTAACCGCAACTGAGAGTCATTACTCCAACATTGAGAGGGAGATGTTAGCTGTCCTGTTTGGCTTGGAGAAGTTCCATTATTATGCCTATGGCCGGCACGTTGTTGTGGAATCCGACCACAAGCCGCTAGAAGCTATCTTTAAAAAGCATCTGTCAGGTGCACCACCCCGCATCGCTAGGATGATGCTGCGTATACAGAAGTACGACGCACAAATCAAATATGTCCCTGGAAAGGACATTCCTGTCGCTGACGCTCTTTCAAGAATCAGCTCATGTTATGGTGAAGCCGTGCAAGGGCTTGATGTATCTGTGCACGAGGTCCATCTTCATCTTAACGCAAGCCCAACGAGAGTGTCTCAGATAAGAGAAGAAACTGATAAGGATGCAACCTTATCGGTCCTGCGTGAAATCATTATGCATGGATGGCCCGAAAAGAGATCTGACTGCCCTGCCTATCTTCATGCTTACTGGAACTATTGCGATGAGCTCACTGTAGCCGATGGCCTGATCCTGAAGGGCATGCGTATCGTCATCCCTGAGTCTCTTCAACCTGATGTCCTGAAACAGCTACATTATGCCCATCAGGGTGCTGAGAAATGCAAGCTCAGGGCAAAGGGATCAGTGTTCTGAGCAAACATCAACCGTGATATTGAAGAGCTGGTTAAGAGCTGCCCCCCATGTCAGCGTCACCAGAAGTTGAATCTCAAGGAACCTCTGCTGCCTCATGATGTGCCGCAGAAGCCATGGCATACCTTAGGCTCTGATATATTCCACTGGAACAATGCCAACTACTTGTTAGTTGTTGACTACTATAGTAAATTTCCTGTGGTAAAAAAGCTCACCAGCATCCAGTCATCTGCAGTCATTGCACACCTGAAGTCTGTCTTCGAGGAACATGGAATCCCGAGTAAACTGGTAACTGACAGTGGCTCACAGTATACATCTGCCGCCTTCCAGGAGTTCAGTCGTAGCTATGGATTTACTCACGTCACATCCAGTCCCCTGTATCCTCAGTCCAATGGTTTTAGTGAGAGGACAGTGCAAACTGTGAAAGATCTTTTGCACAAGTGCAAGGAATCTGGCCAGGATCCTCATTTGGCTATGCTTTGTCTCCGTAGTACCCCCCTCAGTCATGATTTACCTTCACCTGCAGAGCTTCTGAATGGCCGAGTATATCAGACAAATCTACCAGCTGTGTCAAAGCCCTCATTCTCGGCAGATGAGACATCAACGTTAAACTGCAACACAGACAAGACAAGCAGAAGGTGCAATATGATAAAACAGCCCGGCAGCCACTTCGTTCGCTGTTCCCAGAAGATCCCATTCGAGTCTTCAATCCAGCTAGTGGTACCTGGACGCCAGGCATTGTCCAACATGTGGCTGATACCCCACGTTCATACCTAGTAGCCACTGAGAAAAGTGGAACACTTCGGAGAAACCATTGTCATCTTCGTGCTACTGGAGAGTCTTTTCAGTTCCGAAGTGATGAAGTCCCTGACGATGTTCCAGTTGCCGACTCCATCTCGTGTGCAGTGGATCTCGGAGAGCGTAGTACCAGCAGTGGCCCCGTATCCCCTGTTAGTGCTGCCTGCTCCTCTGCTGAGCCAACCGAGTCTGTATCGCCGAGTACAGCTGCAGATCCTTCTCCTGTGCAGCCACTCCGTAGATCCAGTAGAAGAATTAAGGCTCCTGATAGGCTGAACTTATAAGCATACAGTGTGAACATGCGATTTTGCACTTGCCTTCATTTCTAAGCATACAGTTGTTGTAATCAGTTTCTTAAGAAAAAGGGGGATGTCGTAGTATCAATGTCTCGACTTCCAACCTGCGGTCTTTATTACAATTTAGTTCCCAGGCCCCCAATATATAAATACGCGGTATCACAATGCAACTTGTTACTTCTTTCTACATCGTGTTTGTGTTATTAAAAGTGTGTGTTTTCTTCCTTTGTCGTTCGCCTCCTTCGTCGAAAATTACGACGCCCCCCACCCCCTCTCAGTCGATTAATTTTCCCTGACTCAAAATAAAATTCCCTGACTTTTCCCTGGCCTCGAAGAATTCTTTTCCCTGACCATTTCTTGACCCGTGGCAACCCTGTGATTTGGTCTTCACTTTCATTTTCTAACCAGAGAAAGAACCCATCTACTTCATCCTCAAAGTCAATAGACCATTTTACAGTTGTCTGCTCATTGACTTGGCCTTTGAATGGCAGCAAGGCTGGAAGTGACCTTGTTTTGATACAGACCTCACTGCTTTTGTTGCGTAAATAAAGTTGTTCTTACGCTAACTAGGTGCATATACACAACAAAAACAGACAGGTCTGTGTCAAAACAAGGTCATCTCCAGCCTCGCTGCCATTCAAAGGCCAGGTCAATGAGTAGACAATTGCCCTTTTCACGGTTAGCTTTTTTATTTGCATTTGTAACAAGCGAATCCAATCTTAAGTTGTGCGGCAACTCCACTTAAAACGACAGCATAACCGCCACAAGATATCACACCTCACTCTGTTCAAAAGGCCAACCGATCACCACATTTAAACGTTCTATCCCCGAGACTCTGCTCGGTCAATTCGTGTCCAATCCCCTACAGTTTATCTGTTACACTCTTCCCCCCCTCTAATGCTGGACTACGGCTTTTAAAAAAAGGTATAATCAATAGTATTCAAAGTCAGGACATTGTCACATTCTTGACTGTCTACCACTCTGCGTTAATCGTACGACGCCACTTCCGGTAGTACCAGTCCCATTTGCAGTCTCCGGAAGTTGTTCAACAGAGTCTGGATTCACTGCCTCCTCTGTCACGTTCTCTGCTCCTGAATTCTCCGGCAACTGGCCAACACTCTCTGGATTTTCTGATGCCAATGTCATGTTCTCTGCTTCTGGACTAACGTGATCCTCCACCTCTGTTGTTTCTGCGTCCAGACCCTCTGTCTCATCTCCTACAGCCACCTCCCTTAAATTCCCACTGGGTTCATCAACAGCAACTGGATTTGGCGTTGGCAGACCTGAATTTTGGTTTCCTTGTGAATCCTTCTCATTGCCCCTCCCCTCTACATTAACCGGTGGAAGTGTGCATAGTTTAATTTGGTTGTGATGCACTATTCTTCTTCAGGTTCTTACAGATTCCGCTCCGCAGTACTGGATCCTGTACACAACACCTCCCACTTGCTTGATAATTTTCCACGGCCCCACCCACGGACAATTCAATTTTTGGCATCGCCCCTTTCTTGTCGAACGGTCATACCACCACACTAGGTCACCAACACAGTATTCTTTCTCTGTGGCCCATCCGTCATAGCCCACTTTTTGTCTCCGGTGGGCAGTATTCAGACTCTCCTGAGTTGATTGAAATGCATTTTCTAATGTCGTTCTCAACTTCCTCCCAAACGCCGTCTGCGAGCATCCAGGTTCTGGAATCGGTGTTGCTACAAGATCAACTGGGAGTCTCATTTCTCGCCCATGCTCGAGAAAATATGGTGTAAAACTGGTGCTTTCATGGACTGCCGAGTTGTACGCCATCATAACACCAGGAAGTTTCTCGTCCCGGTCTTTCTGGTTCTCACCCACCACTTTGGAAAGCATCCCATTAACCGTTCGAATTACTCACTCGGTTGCTCCGCCTGACTGCGAGTGGAATGGTGTCGTCCATGTTTTGCACGTTTGAGGAATATTGCACACATTAATCACTATTTTGGCGTTCAGATTTTTCCCTTGATCACTATGAAGCTGTTCTGGGGCTCCATGACAAGGAATATACTCGTTTGCCAGCTTATCCGCAATAGCCGCTGCTGTTCCTTCGTTAAGTGCGAACAGTTCCAGGTATTTTGTAAAGTTATCAATCACCACTAGAGCATACCTGTGCCCATCATTTGACACTGGGTATTCCACCAAGTCTATAGTGACAAGCTCACGTGGCCTAGTCATGATAATAGGTCGAAGTGGGGCTCTAAAATTTGGCACTGCATCGCGTTTCTTTTGACACTTCACACATTTCGTGCACCAGTCCTTCACGTCTGTAGACATTCCTGGCCAAAAATATCGATATTTCACCCTGTTCAGAGTTTTCGTATGACAAAAGTGACCAGACTCATCATGTAAGTAGTGAATGGCATTTTCATGCATTGTCTTTGGGAGAACTATTTGCCACTGCCATTCATCTTTGTTTGTTGGCTTCCATCTCTGGTAAACTACCCCATCTCTCAAACTGCAACGGCAATACTGATCATACAATTTACGCAGTTCACGTCCTTTGCTCTTCACAGTAGACGCTCGGGGTTTCCTTCCCTGCTCAATCCACCCCTTCAGCTGTGAGATGTCAGGATCAGCTTACTGCTGGACCCTTATGTCCTCCATCGTGTCATCCTGAACGTTGTTCACCGTTTCTACTGGCACGCGACTCAATGCATCTGCGTTCATGTGCCTCGAGCCATCACGGTGCACAATGACAAAATCATAAGTAGATAATTCAATAGCCCATCTCGCTCTCCGACCAGTGGGGTCACTTCCTGGATCAATGTTTCTGCTGCCAACTAGGGGCTTGTGATCGGTCACCATTGCGAAATGCCTACCCGCCAAATATGGACAAAAATGCTGTATACTCCAAATGATTGCCCACCACTCTCTGTCATAGGTCACCCAGTTTCGCTGAGAGGCACTGAGAGATTTGCTTGCATAAGCAATTACGCGTTCCTCATTCCAGTCCCCCTGTGACAACACAGCCACGATGGCATAGTTCGATGCATCACAGTCAAGTCTAAAGGAGTCATCAAATTGCAGGTATACCAACAATGGAGGGATTGTTAATTGTTCACGCAACTGCTTGAATGCCTCATCACATTCCTGGGTCCACTTGAATTTGGACTTTGATCCCGTTAGTCGTTGCAGTGGCTCAGAGCAACAGTGGCAAAGTTGGGACAGAATTTCTGATAATACGACGCAAGACCAAGGAAGCTGTGCAATTCAGTCACGTTCTGGGGTGTCTTCCACATAGCCACCTTCTCAGTGTTAGCCGGATCAGGTCTCACTCCACTAGCCGACACTTCATGTCCCAGGAATACAACACTTCCTTGAAAGAGTTGACATTTACTTGGCTTCAATTTCAAGTTTGCGGCTCTCAGTTTGGTGAAGTCCTCACGTAACAATGCCAAATGATGCTCAAACGTTGTAGAAAAGAGACAAATGTCATCAATATACACAAGTACATGCTGCCAGTCCACTCCATTTAAGACTAGTTCCATTAACCGCTGCAACATCGGGGCGCATTCTTCAGGCCCATAGCCATAACTTTGTACTGCCAAAGTCCCTTGCCAACTGAGAAAGCAGTCTTTTCTCTATCCTGTGGGTCGATTTCCACTTGCCAATACCCTGAAGATAAGTCCAAACAGCTGAAGAACGTGGACCCTGACAACTGATCTATTGCAGCGTCCACCCGGGGCAAAGGATGGGCATCCGTAACAGTCACAGAGTTCAGACCGCGAAAATCTGTGCAGAACCTCAACGAACCATCTTTCTTACGGGCCATAACAATCGGCGCACGCCATGGACTGATGCTAGGTTCAATTAAACCGTCCTCGGCCATTTCCTTAACGTGCTGCTCCACGGCCTGCAGGTACAACTGAGGCAGTCTGTAGGGTGTTTTCTTAATAGGAGCAGCCCCGCCAGTGTTGATGGAGTGAGTTAGCAAATTAGCTGTCATAATCCCTACGATCCTTACTAAACACATCACTGAACTCTGAGAGTAATTCTTGAGCTTGACCCACTTGCTCCGTTGTTAACTCCGATTTGGACAAATCAATATCCGGCAACTTCCGATTGTTTGCTTCACCGGGTAGAACATTAACCTCACCGACCACTTCCGGTGATATTAATTCCTCGAGTTCATACATAAATATTGCTGCACACTCCATCTGAGAATCTGGTTTAACAGGGTATCCAATTCCCAATGGCACCCTAGCTTCAATTGTCAAATCAGTGTCAGTCACATTAACAATTTGCACTGTACAACATCCCTTTGCCACTGTTAATACAGTTCTTGCAACTGCCAATCCATCTTCATTAGCAAACACATTTTGAGGGTCCACTAGAACATTGTATTGCCATTCAACTGCACTATCAATCTGTCCCTGATCTGGCTGGTTTCTGGGTTTGGTCACGCACTCGTACTATACCTGGTTCCAGAGCTAGCTCCTCTCTGCTCAACAGGGGCGCTGATCCGCTATTAAAATGCAAAATACCCGCTCTCATATCCACAACAGCCCTGTGTGCTAAACAGAAGTCCCATCCAAGAATCATTTGTTGGGTCATCCCAAGTACTACAAGCATCTCCTGCTGTATTAATTCACCATTAAGGATGAAATCCACAACAAATTCTCCCAAGATGTCCAATGTTTGTCCAGCCACAGTTGTAAGTTTACAAGTGTTTGGCATAATCCTTCTTCCTAGTTTACGACACAATCGACTGCACACATCTTCATTAATTAAACTCACCCCCATACTCGTGCCACCCGAACCACACCGAACCAGAGCAACTATATCGTCGCCGGCGAGGTGAACTTTCACAGATGCCGTAAGCATTGACTTATTCTCCTTCAAAAAATCACTCAGCATTGGTTTGTTTACATGATGGGTCAGAGCTGGGTGGCTGGGAAGTGGGCCGACCCTCACTCACTTCCCCACTCTGTTTGCCCGGTTCCCGCGCTGGCATTTAATCGAGTCCTGCATGTGCCCTCGACGGCCACATCCAAAGCAAGTGATCTCCAGGCATTCTCTCATGAAGTCGCCCAGCTTATGGCAATTCCTGCATTCGACTGATCTAGTTGCCTGTCCCCGTGGAAGGGGTGCTCATGTAAAGCTGCAACTTGTGCCTCCTTTTTAACCTCCATAACTTTTGGCTCCATTTTGAACTCTTTGGTAGCTTCTGTTTTTAAATCCACTCCAATGGTCTTTGCTAAAGATCTTGCTTGCTCCTTTTCCAGGACTAGCTTTCCTAGTTGTTCTAAAGTAAGTATATCCCTGTGAGCGATTACTTTTGCAGTGAGCTTTGCGTCGGAAACATTTAATGCAAAAGCGTCAATAACATGCCTGCCAATTTCTTCAGCACTCGCACCTGGAAAGGCTTTGTTAGCTTTTGCCACAAGTTGAACAAAATATTCGTCGATACCCTGGTTATCTTTATGCTTAAACTGCTGAAACTTATGTAAATGCCCTAGCACTGATTCCAGAACGTCAAACCTTTCCTCGAGCGACTGCCAAATAACATCAAGACGACAATGACCCTTAGTTTCATCGACAGAAATCATTTTGTAAACATCATCCATGTTACCTTCTAGAAGACATTCTATCCATTGAACTTTCCTTTTTTCACTGCTTATGTCTTTTGCCTGAAACCATCTTTGACACTTTTTCTTCCACTGGCGAAAGGTTTTCTCATCCTTCCCTTTGTCGCCATAAAAAACGCCAGGTGTTGGTATCTCTCCTGTCGCCATTTCGAATGTTACTCAGCTTCTAACTCAGCTTTGACAACCACTGGAACGATAGCCACTGCTGCCACCAGTGTAACAAGCGAATCCAATCTTAAGTTGTGCGGCAACTCCACTCAAAACGACAGCATAACCGCCACAAGATATCGCACTTCACTCTGTTCAAAAGGTCAACCGATCACCACATTTAAACGTTCTATCCCCAAGACTCTACTCAGCCAATTTGTGTCCAGTCCCCTACAGTTTATCTGTTACACATTACGATGCAATTCAACGTGGATGCGAGGCAATTTCGGGCTAAAACTGCAAAATAGCCCGAAATTGCCTCACATACATGCTAGATTTCATTGTAATGCAAATGAGCAGGGTTAACCGTGAAAGGGGCTATTGTAAAATGGTCTAATGGGCAAGAACTCAAATTCCCAACGACACAAACCTGTTTTTCTGTTTCTAAACTCTCTGTCACCGACTCCAGTTTCTTTTCAACTTCATCTTTTCCCTCTGTAAGCGAATTCATCTTATCTTCCAATATTGTTCTTTCTTGATGAGCTGACGAAATGCTCTCCTCCAAACATCGAGACTTTGCTGAGCAAATTACTCTTTTCTTGAGTAACATCATCCAATCTGTTGCTTAATTCCTGCACGAAAAAGAAAAGACAGACAAACGCGGTTATCTTCCTTGATTGCAAACATCCTGCATTGTCGTCGCTTGATTTGCTCACACAGGCTTGGAATACAGTTGGTATTTTATATCTCTTATCATGTGACTAACTCCGTCAGCGGGTAGAATAGGCCAAATCCTGTACTATGATTGGCTACTCGAAAGGGCAAGATGGCGCTGTCTCGCAAAACAAGTTATAAGAACATGATTGGTCAAGCACGATCAAGCAGATTCTTATATGTAGGTTACAGTAAAATTATGACAGAAAATTTAAGAACGAGTGTGTCTTTGAGATTGCGAATTTGTATCACATAATAAAATGACTTCAATACATAATACAGTTGCGAATAAAAAATAAAACCCGAGTCTATTAATTTTCTTGATAATCACCAATTATTTCTCCTTCATAGGAAATGAAGGACTTAATTAAGAACTTACTTTGCCTGAACTGCTTGTAAAAACCCCAAAATACAAGAGCATATTTTGCCAGACTTTAAAAAAATGCAGGCTTTTTACCATAGTACGTCACTCTGGCGAGGTTTTTACTGTCACAAACCTGCTTTTCCTTTTCTGCAGTTTGTAATGTCTCTCGTAACAATGTCATTTCATTTTCAATTCCAGCTTTTTCCTCCATAAGCGATGTTAATTTCCCTTGCAACACGTTGCTTTCATTTTCAGCTGATGAGGTCTTCTCCTCCAAGGTTGACAGATTGCTGAGTAAATCATTCTTTTCCTGAGCGGCTCTTTCCAACCTACTGTTTAACTTCTGCAAGGAAAGCGACGACAAAAATTTAGGCAAAGCAAAGCGAGCCTCTTCTGGACGCTTTCATACCGAGCCAGTTTTTCAGAACTTCATGGAATTCTCATTCTCGAATTACAATCAAACAAGAACGAACTTGGACAGTAGCGGCTTCTAGCGGGAACGAATAACCCTCCGTGTTTCCACTCATACAATAAGAAGGATAAGTTTTCAATAAATCTTCTCCTTCATAAGGTAAAAATATCGATGAAATTACAGTGACCCCGAATGTATCCTCCAACCTTCGATGGTGCTAAATCAGCCGTGATAAATTATTTCTCCCCAGGGGGCGGTAAGATGAGAGACCCTGGGAACGAGGTTGTAATTGTCCCTGACTTTTTTCAATGTCAATTTCCCTGACTCAAAATAAAATTCCCTGACTTTTCCCTGACCTTGAAGAATTCTTTTTCCCTGATCATTTCCTAACCTAGGGCATCCCTGTGATTTGGTCTTCACTTTCACTTAGAGTCCATTTACATCATCCTCAGAGTCAATGAGTCGCCACTCAAATTCCTAAGGCAACAAACCTGCTTTTCTGTTTCTAAACTCTCCGTCACTGACTCCAGTTTGTTTTCAACTTCATCTTTTCCCTCTGTAAGTGCATTTATTTTCTCTTCCAATATTGTTTTTTCTTGGTGAGCTGAGGAAATGCTCTCCTCCAAACTCGAGACTTTGCTGAGCAAATTATTCTTTTCTTGAGTGGCATCAACCAATCTGTTGCTTAATTCCTGCATGAAAGAAAAAAACAGACAAACACGGTTATCTTCCTTGATTGCAAGCATCCTGCATTGTCATCGCTTGATTTAGTCACGGGGGTTTGGAATACAGTTGGTATTTTACATCTCTTATCATCTGATAAACTTTGTCAGCGGGTAGGATAGGCCAAATCCTGTACTGTGATTGGTTACCCGAGCAGGCAAGATGGCGCTGTCTTGCCCGCTCGGGATTACACGTTGTGTCCCACAAGAAACATTTTCCGGAAGCCAAAGCCAAAGCCGAAGCCAAAGCCGAAGCGGAAGCCTTACAATAAATTGTTTATTGACCAATAAATTCTTTATTGACCAAGCTTGTTCAGTCAAGATGGCTGGATATTGGCCTTGCTCCTATTTTTAGTGTCAATGGACCTCAAATTCGTCTCGGCCCATAAACACGCAAAAAAAAAATTACGTGACCAATATGCAGTCATGACTGAATGAGCTGGTCAATAACCCATATATATATTCTACCAGAATGTAAAGGCGGTAGGTAATCCTTCCGTTGTTAATCCACTTGCTGATAGCCCCACATACAGTATCCCCTTGTCAACGGGACCCCTCCCTACTGGAGACAGTCACCCTTTTGACGATCTCATAATAAGCAGTCAGTCCTTAGATAATTCCCTTTGATACAGTTTACTTATAAATAGTCCCCTGGGGTATAGTTCCCCGTCACTTCCCCGTGATAATGGCCCCAAATAGATATTGAAACTCCCCTGTTCATAGTACCCATATAAAATATCCCTCATAGCGTAGTCCCCCCCCCCCCAACCCCTGTAGCCTCAGCTCCCTAAAGACAGTCTGCCCCGTTCCTTAGCAGTTTAGCTAAAATTTATCGTACTCTCAATTTCTCGGTAGAAAGCAACACTTTTTTTTCTTTTTTTCACTGGTACAATGCATACACATTTTGTCAGCACATGGTTAATAGAGGATAATGATTAGGAAGGCAGTTAAATATCAAAGAAGCAAACAAACAGGCTAAGATTTATGCTGGAAGGTCCTTGACCCTGCACATCATTCGTTTTATGCTCATTGACTATGTATGAATTAAATAATCACAACAATTCTCTTGATTAGTTGTATGAGCTCAAACTGCAGCACACATAACTACTTTTTGTATTTTGCCAGGTTTTGTACAGAGTCAACCCCCAAAATAGCAAACAAAACTGCATACAACAAAGAGCTCTGCCAAGTTTTCTAACCAATTCCCGCCATTAATTATACGGTCCACAGTAATTCCATGCTAACCTCTTTTTCCTTCTGTTCGACTTGAAGATTCTCTTTCAGTTCAGACAACTGATCCATCACAGATTGAAATTCCTTGTAAAGAGCAGCTTTTTCTACCGCCACCGCATTCAGTTGGTTTTCGAATGATTTCACTTCGCTCCTAAGCTCATCTCTCTCTTGTGACATCTTCTTTAACTCTGCTTGCAGATTCTTCAAGAAAAATGCAATCCTTGCAGTTAGCGTTAATAAAGTCATTTACAAAGAAGCGTGATTTGTAAAGGGGACATGACGGTATTTAGTACTGGGAAACAAAATCAGTCATGAAACATGATCCCGTGAATTAAACAAATCTGTATTAAAAATCAACACTCTATAAGAGGGCAGACCCGTTTTCAGCTTTGATGCTAATTAGTGGATGCAGTTTAATTGCAATTTCTGCAGTGCTGCTATTTCTCCTGGAAAGGGGATTTTATTGCAGGTTGGCCACCCCAAGATTTTCTCTGGTTGTGTTACTAATTCAGGCAAAATTTCATAACCAAGAAACAACCACACACAGACAAGACTACTTTGCAATGGAAGATGATCGAGAAATGGCAACTTAGTTTACTAGATGAGGCTTTCCAATGTATTTAAGTAATCCCATACCTGGTTTTGCTCTGATATTTGACTGTGATCTTCTTTAGCAGACTCCAAAGCCTTTTGTAACTTCTCCCTTTCAGCAACAAGTTTCTCGCTCTTCTTAAGATTTTCCTGCAATTTTAAGAGAGGCAACCAAGTTTTAACTTGAGAAAGCAAAATCATTTTTGCGTTATTTTTGGTAAAAAAAATACCTCCTAGTCAGCGCGTTCGGGTATGTTATGGACGGGGTGTTACAGTGAGGTGGATCGTAGTGATCAGTGATGATGATGGTATGTATGTCACAACCAATCAGATTGGATCTACTATTAAACACCAATCAAATTCCTTGTCTGGTAAAGGTAAATGGCAAGTGCGAGATATTGATTCCCGCCCCCCCGTGTGTACACAGTTGAGGCACGGCCATATTTTATTCTTCTATAAAAGAGGAGGAAAGTATTCCAGATATTGGTTTACAGACCGACATTTTCAGTAGGGTTAGGCGGAGGATGTTTGTGGGCGGGTTTTGATTAGTCCATAACAATTGGAGAATCAAGTACAAAGAATACATAGTGTTTGGGGATCCATGTATACATAACTGCGAGCATGCGATGAAGGGTTTTCTGAGCTTTTCCCATTATGTAAGGTTTGGTTTGTTTTTCTTAGAATTAAATGAGTTGTTTTAGCCGCTCTAGACTACCTATGTGTTGATGTGCGTTTCTATGATATGGAACAATTGTAATTCAAGGGGTGGCGGAAATGCAGTAGCGGGAATCTGTTGACGAGGTTGTGACACAGGTTTCGAAGCTTTTTGCGATGTTGTAGTGAAACCTGAAATATTGCTGGCAGAGTCGAAGAGCAAAGTCGTTAATTTCAGCAATCTATATCATTGATCAGGTTCAATGATACAGTTTTCGACAAGAAAAGCGAAGAGACACAACGATTAATTCCGTCAACAGAACCAAAAGAAATTACTTCTGTGACGATTCCTACAATTTATAAAATTGGTTCTTGTGTTTAGCTCACTGGAGATGAGCAGATACGTGTAAATGGAAACTTAATCTTTTCTCAATCAAGGTTCTCAGGGTTTTCGTAGCCTTTATATCACATTAATAGCCAGCACGACGACATTGTAGTTAAAGGAAAAATAAAATTTTCGTAGTGTTTAAGATTAAACTTCTCAAGTGAGGTAAATGAAGTCCTTGGGAGTTCTATGTATTGGGGGTGTTAAGTCAGTTGAAACGACTTTGGGAATTGAATGAATATAACATCGGGTGTGTTTTCAGTGTAATGGTGGCTAGTTATTTGAACGGGATGAGCTTTGCATTTTGAAGTAGTATCATGAGTCAGTAGTAGAAACCAAAATGGTGAAGAGATAATTTATTTCAGGTTACGAAAGGGTAACTTTGATACTTATGTTTTTCACAACGAGTAAATTCAATTAGAGGTCACGAATCGGCCTCTTCTAGTTTCATAAGGGACATATTTTTAGACGGATGGACGAGACTATTTTAGATTTGAAACAGTTTTAATGTTTACAAAGTAAGTGAAAGTGACGACAGTGTTGTTGTTCTTGTATGCAAATGTACGAGATATCTTTCTTTTTATGTTGCAAAAGTCGGTAAATTGACACCCCTGTTTTTCACTAAGGAAGTAAAGTCAATTACAGGAGGTTGATGATTCGTGAGCACTTATTTATCCCGAGATGTTCGCTAATTTTAGTTAGAAATCCTGGTAACTTGATACCTTCTGTTTTTCACCAAGATGAGTAAATTCCAATTGGAGCTGGACGGAATCGTCACCACTTTGTTCCCCTGAAAATGTTTGAACAAAGGAAAAACGAGATATTGCCTATTTTTAGTTACAACTGGTAACTAAACACTTTTGTTTTTCCACACTGGAGTAAATTCAGATTTAGGGCTAACCAAAGGTTCATGGCCTCTTGTTCCCTAGGATAATTAAACACAAAAGAAGTAACATATTTGGGCAGCTTTTAGGTTGTCTGCAGAAGAGGTTTGATATGGTTAATCATCGAGGACCACTGTATTTATGATATTCGTTTCAGTTCCGAGATCTTTTTTGTTAAAGGTAATAAAAAAGTATAGAAAACTGTTCACGACATACTGGTTCCTTGAAGAGACTGCATGGTCACCAAGTTAAACCTACAAATTAATCAGTAAATCAGGCTTAAACGAGTCAGAGAGCTTATTTCTCTTTCTGCTATTTTGAGTTATTTTTTTGTGAAAAAATTCTTCTTAGTCGGCGCATCGGGTATGTTAGGGACGGGTCAGTGTGAAGGTGCAATAAGAGGCTTAAACAGTTCGTGTCTAGTCGTTGTTGTCAGTTGTTTGTGCTACAGATTGATCAGTTGATTGCTTGGCTATAGTCCATCCAATGACGCAGCAAGGACATACCTCGTTCCCTCGGGTCTCGTCATCTGTATCCGCCTGGGGCGAGGCGAGGAAAGAGAACAAGGTTGCACACAAGGACTGCTTGAAGATAAGAAACGTGTAGGGTAGATGTTACAGAGTGATTATTAACCATGACGTCCGATCCTAGCGATAGAACGATGATGCCAAGAATTATCGTTGTGGTGGTGATCAAAATGATTATGGTGTCTACCGTAATAATTGAATCATCGGAGGGTTCTTCTGGGAATGTGCACTCCTGGTTGTGACTGTATGTGGGGCTATCAGCAAGTGGATTAACAACGGAAGGATTACCTACCGCTTTTACATTCTGGTAGAATATATATATATATAGGTTATTGACCAGCTCATTCAGTCATGACTGCATATTGGTCATGTAATTTTTTTTTGCATGTTTATGGCCCGAGACGAATTTGAGGTCCATTGAAACTAAAAATAAGAGCGAGGCCAATATCCAGCCATCGTGACTGAACAAGCTTGGTCAATAAACAATTTATTGTAAGGCTTCAACTTCGGCTTTGGCTTTGGCTTTGGCTTTGGCTTCAGGAAAATGTTTCTTGCGGGACACAACGTGTAATCCCGAGCGGGCAAGACAGCGCCATCTTGCCCGCTGGGGTAACCAATCGCAGTACAGGATTTGGCCTATCCTACCCGCTGACAAAGTTTATCAGATGATAAGAGATGTAAAATACCAACTGTATTCCAAACCCCTGTGACTAAATCAAGCGACGACAATGCAGGATGCTTGCAATCAAGGAAGATAACCGTGTTTGCCTGTTTTTTTTTTTTTTCATGCAGGAATTAAGCAACAGTTTGGTTGATGCCACTCAAGAAAAGAATAATTTGCTCAGCAAAGTCTCGAGTTTGGAGGAGAGCATTTCGTCAGCTCACCAAGAAAAAACAATATTGGAAGAAAAAATGAATGCACTTACAGAGGGAAAAGATGAAGTTGAAAAGAAACTGGAGTCGGTGACGGAGAGTTTAGAAACAGAAAAGCAGGTTTGTTGCGTTAGGAATTTGAGTGGCGGCTCATTGACTCTGAGGATGATGTAAATGGACTCTAAGTGAAAGTGAAGACCAAATCACAGGGATGCCCTAGGTTAGGAAATGATCAGGGAAAAAGAATTCTTCAAGGTTAGGGAAAAGTCAGGGAATTTTATTTTGAGTCAGGGAAATTGACATTGAAAAACGTCAGGGACAATTACAACCTCGTTCCCAGGGTCTCTCATCTTACCACCCCCTGGGGAGAAATAATTTATCACAGCTGATTTAGCACCATCGAAGGTTGGAGGATACATTCAGGGTCACTGTAATTTCATTGATATTTTTACCTTATGAAGGAGAAGATTTATTGAAAACTTATCCTTATTATTGTACGAGTGGAAACACGGAGGGTTATTCGTTCCCGCTAGAAGCCGCTACTGTCCAAGTTCGTGCTTGTTTGATTCTAATTCGAGAATGAGAATTCTACGAAGTTCGGAAAAACTGGCTCGGTATGAAAGCGTCCAGAAGAGGCTCGCTTTGCTCTGCCTAAATTTTTGTCGTCGCTTTCCTTGCAGAAGTTTAACAGTAGGTTGGAAAGAGCCGCTCAGGAAAAGAACGATTTACTCAGCAATCTGTCAACCTTGGAGGACCTCATCAGCTGAAAATGAAAGCAACGTGTTGCAAGGGAAATTAACATCGCTTATGGAGGAAAAAGCTGGAATTGAAAATGAAATGACATTGTTACGAGAGACATTACAAACTGCAGAAAAGGAAAAGCAGGTTTGTGACAGTAAAAACCTCGCCAGAGTGATGTACTACGGTAAAAAGCCTGCATTTTTTTAAAGTCTGGCAAAATATGCTCTTGTATTTTGGGGTTTTTACAAGCAGTTCAGGCAAAGTAAGTTCTTAATTAAGTCCTTCATTTCCTATGAAGGAGAAATAATTGGTAATTATCAAGAAAATTAATAGACTCGGGTTTTATTTTTTATTCGCAACTATATTATGTATTGCAGCAGTCATTTTGTTATGTGTTACAAATTCGCAATCTGAAAGACACACTCGTTCTTAAATTTTCTGTCATAATTTTACTGTAACCCACATATAAGAATCTGCTTGATCGTGCTTGACCAACCATGTTCTTATAACTTGTTTTGCAAGACAGCGCCGTCTTCCCCGCTCGAGTAGCCAATCATAGTACAGGATTTGGCCTATTCTACCCGCTGACGGAGTTAGTCACATGATAAGAGATATAACATACCAACTGTATTCCAAGCCTGTGTGAGCAAATCAAGTGACGACAATGCAGGATGTTTGCAATCAAGGAAGATAACCGCGTTTGTCTGTCTTTTTCTTTTTTGTGCAGGAATTAAGCAACAGATTGGATGATGTTACTCAAGAAAAGAGTAATTTGCTCAGCAAAGTCTCAAGTTTGGAGGAGAGCATTTCGTCAGTTCATCAAGAAAGAACAATATTACAAGATAAGATGAATTTGCTTACAGAGGGAAAAGATGAAGTTGAAAAGAAACTGGAGTCGGTGATGGAGAGTTTAGAAACAGAAAAACAGGTTTGTGTCGTTGGGAATTTGAGTTCTTGCTCATTAGACCATTTTACAATAGCCCTTTTCACAATTAACCCTGCTCATTTGCATTACAATGAAATCTAGCATGTATGTGAGGCAATTTCAGGCTATTTTGCAGTTTTAGCCCGAAATTGCCTCGCATCCACGTTGAATTGCATTGTAATGTGTAACAGATAAACTGTAGGGGACTGGACACGAATTGGCTGAGCGGAGTCTTGGGGATAGAATGTTTAAATGTGGTGATCGGTTGACCTTTTGAACAGAGTGAGGTGCGATATCTTGTGGCGGCCTGTACAAAAATCTCACTATGGGACCATGGAGCAAAGTACCAGGACCTGTCTTAAACTGTGCGCTCCCATCCCCTGGTCAGGGTCAATTTGTTAGCCCGGCACTCCACTCCGGCTTCGAATGTGTCCATGGTTGGACCTGACAGCATGATGTCTCTGCCCGGATGGCTAGCTTTCTTCGATAAAGAGCGTTGTAGCGTGCGCTGTGGAGATGAATTTGGCTTGGAATTTAACTGAAAGGGAGCGCTTAACCCTGTACTATAATTCTGCGGAGGAATTGGGGCGGCTGGCATGCTTGTAGTGTTTTTTTTTTCGCTTCGAGCGGGAGTCAGTCCAGAATCGAGTGTGTAGCCTTTACTCTTTCTTAGGAGAGGAAACTCGAAAAGCGATAACTCGCTTAAAAGGCTACGGATCGCGCTGAAAAGCAAAATGACAATAGCAAAGACAACAAGGCATTGAGGTAAGTCATTTTTATTGAGAAAATATGTTGTATTTTCCACTGGCTGAGGAACGAAAGAAGTGGAAAATGTTTTCTCACACACCTCTGGGGCCTGGGCCTGAGGGTTTGTTTTTTTGAGTCACATGCTCAGTGTTTGTCAGTTGCTGTTTTGCTGTCCGCCATTGCTGACGTGTATTTTTGAGCCCCAGTTCCCACCCAACCCTTCCTTAAGTTGATAACATACACTTTGTTTGTTTGATATTCTTTACTAAGCTTATAACTGTGTTTTTATATTACTGTATTTTGCCTACATTACGTATAATGCTAGGCTGTATTGGTTTGAGAAATAAAAGAGTCAGTTGGCGGCGGTCAGCTTGACTATGGCTCCCAGAGGTGTGTGAGAACTAAATTTCGGCTAAAATGTCTATTAACGTTTTTTCCCATACAAACCTTTGTAAATTCAAACCGTTGAAACATAACACCTCCAAATGCTGAAAGGCCAGAGTCAGACAGAGTCACGTTTCGCGTAATGAAACTCGGTCGTTATGTAACACTAGACGACGGCGATAACTATGTTACGGAACGATCGCATAATTAAAGATTAAAAAAAAATAATAACTCCTCACAACGAGAGCTTGGGCCGCCTGTGGTTACACTGGTGGCAGCGGTAGCTATCGTTCCAGTGGTTGTCAATGCTGAGTTAGAAGCTGAGTAATGTTCGAAATGGCGACAGGAGAGATACCAGCGCCTGGCGTTTTTTATGGCGACAAAGCGAAGGATGAGAAAACCTTTCGCCAGTGGAAGAAAAAGTGTCAAAGATGGTTTCAGGCGAAAGACATAAGCAGTGAAAAAAGGAAAGTGCAATGGATAGAATGTCTTCTAGAAGGTAACGCGGATGCTGTTTACGAAATGATTCCTGTCGATGAAACTAAGGGTCATCGTTGTCTTGATGTTATTTGGCAGTAGCTCGAGGAAAGGTTTGACGTTCCGGAATCGGTGCTAGAGCATTTACATAAGTTTCAGCAGTTTAAGCGTAAAGATAGCCAGGGTATCAACAAATATTTTGTCCAACTTGTGGCAAAAGCTAACAAAGCCTTGCCAGGTGCGAGTGCTGAAGAATTTGGCAGGCATGTTATTGATGCTTTTGCATTAAATGTTTCTGACGCAAAGCTCACTGCAAAAGTAATCACTCACAGGGATACACTTACTTTAGAGCAACTAGGAAAACTAGTCCTGGAAAAGGAACAAGCAAGATCTTTAGCAAAGACCATTGGAGTGGATTTAAAAACAGAAGCTACCGAAGAGTTCAAAATCAGGGGTTTTAAAATGTTTTGAAGTAGGCGGCCAACTCTGGAAAAGTAGGCGTCTGTGATAATCGAGTGGCCTCTGGGGGCATGCTCCCCCAGAAAATTTTGAAATCTAGAAGCTCGAAAATGCCAATTTCAACGTTCTAATATCTATTTCAGATGTAAATTGTGATTTGAGTTTTTTTTGAACAACACTTAGATCCTTTTGCGTATGTATTATTGCTACAAAATTGAGTGTGAAGTTACTATGCTGTCTTAAAGATTTGCGGATAAGAAGCAACGCCAAGATTGTTTGTCACGAGTAGACTGTTACGACCAGAGTAGCCGGCGACATTCAATCAAGTAGCCGGCGGAACTCCGGCAGTCGCCGGCTTGTTTTGAAACCACTGCAAAATGGAGCCAAAAGTTATGCAGGTTAAACAGGAGGCACAAGTTGCAGCTTTACATGACTGGAAGCTTCTCAAGGTAGAGCACCCCTTCCACAGGGACGGGCAACTAGATCAGTCGAATGCAGGAATTGCCATAAGCTGGGCCACTTCATGAGAGAATGCCCGGAGATCACTTGCTTTGGATGTGGCCGTCAAGGGCATATGCAGGGCTCGATTAAATGCCAGCGCAGGAACTGGGGAAACAGAGTGGGGAAGTGAGTGAGGGTCGGCCCGCTTCCTAGCCACCCAGCTCTGACCCAGGCAAAATACATTATGTAAACAAACCAACGCTGAGTGATTTTGTGAAGGAGAATAAGTCAATGCTTCTGGCGAGGATATAGTTGCTCTGTGTGACACTGGTTCGGGTGGCATGAGTATGGGGGTGAGTTTAATTAATGAAGATGTGTGCAGTCGATGGCGTCATAAACTAGGAAGAAGGATTACGCCAAACACTCGTAAACTTACAACTGTGGCTGGATAAACATTGGACATCTTGGGAGGGATTGTTGTGGATTTCGTCCTTAATGGTGAATTAGTACAGCAGGAGATGCTTGTAGTACTTGGGATGACCCAACAAATGATTCTTGGATGGGACTTCTGTTTAGTACACAGGGCTGTTGTGGATACGAGAGCGGGTATTTTGCGTTTTAATAGCGGATCAGCGCCCCTGTTGAGCAGAGAGGAGCTAGCTCCGGAACCAGGTATGGTACGAGTGCGTGACCAAACCCAGATACCAGCCAGATCAGAGAAACGTTGTGGGACAGATTGATAGTGCAGTTGAATGGCAATACAATGTTCTAGTGGACCCTCAAAATGTGTTTGCTAATGAAGATGGATTGGCAGTTGCAAGAACTGTATCAGCAGTGGAAAAGGGATGTTGTACAGTGCAAATTGTTAATGTGACTGACACTGATTTGACAATTGAAGCTAGGGTGCCATTGGGAATTGGATACCCTGTGAAACCAGATTCTCAGATGGAGTGTGCAGCAATATTTATGTATGAACTCGAGGAATTAATATCACCGGAAGTGGTCGGTGAGGTTAATGTTCTACCCGGTGAAGCAAACAATCGGAAGTTGCCGGATATTGATTTGTCCAAATCGGAGTTAACAACGGAGCAAGTGGGTCAAGCTCAAGAATTACTCTCAGAGTTCAGTGATGTGTTTAGTAAGGATCGTAGGGATTATGGCAGAACTAATTTGCTAACTCACTCCATCAACACTGGCGGGGCTGCTCCTATTAAGAAAACACCCTACAGACTGCCTCAGTTGTACCTGCAGGCCGTGGAGCAGCACGTTAAGGAAATGGCCGAGGACGGTTTAATTGAACCTAGCATCAGTCCATGGCGTGCGCCGATTGTTATGGCCCGTAAGAAAGATGGTTCGTTGAGGTTCTGCACAGATTTTCGCGGTCTGAACTCTGTGACTGTTACGGATGCCCATCCTTTGCCCTGGGTGGACGCTGCAATAGATCAGTTGTCAGGGTCCACGTTCTTCAGCTGTTTGGACTTATCTTCAGGGTATTGGCAAGTGGAAATCGACCCACAGGATAGAGAAAAGACTGCTTTCTCAGTTGGCAAGGGACTTTGGCAGTACAAAGTTATGGCTATGGGCCTGAAGAATGCACCCCGACGTTCCAGCGGTTAATGGAACTAGTCTTAAATGGAGTGGACTGGCAGCATGTACTTGTGTATATTGATGACATTTGTCTCTTTTCTACAACGTTTGAGCATCGTTTGGCATTGTTACGTGAGGTCTTCACCAAACTGAGAGCCGCAAACTTGAAATTGAAGCCAAGTAAATGTCAACTCTTTCAAGGAAGTGTGGTATTCCTGGGACATGAAGTGTCGGCCAGTGGAGTGAGACCTGACCCGGCTAACACTGAGAAGGTGGCTATGTGGAAGACACCCCAGAACGCGAGTGAATTGCGCAGCTTCCTTGGTCTTGCGTCGTATTATCAGAAATTCTGTCCCAACTTTGCCACTATTGCTGAGCCACTGACAACGACTAACGGAATCAAAGTCCAAATTCAAGTGGACCCAGGAATGTGATGAGGCATTCAAGCAGTTGCGTGAACAATTAACAATCCCTCCATTGTTGGTATACCCGCAATTTGATGACTCCTTTAGACTTGACTGTGATGCATCGAACTATGCCATCGGGGCTGTGTTGTCACAGGGGGACTGGAATGAGGAACGCGTAATTGCTTATGCAAGCAAATCTCTCAGTGCCTCTCAGCGAAACTGGGTGACCTATGACAGAGAGTGGTGGGCAATCATTTGGAGTATACGGCATTTTCGTCCATATTTGGCAGGTAGACATTTCACAGTGGTGACGGATCACAAGCCCCTAGTTGGCAGCAGAAACATTGATCCAGGAAGTGACCCCACTGGTCGGAGAGCGAGATGGGCTATTGAATTATCTACTTATGATTTTGTCATTGTGCACCGTGATGGTTCGAAGCACATGAACGCAGATGCATTGAGTCGCGTGCCAGCAGAAACGGTGAACAACGTTCAGGATGACACGATGGAGGACATAAGGGTCCAGCAGCAAGCTGATCCTGACATCTCACAGCTGAAGGGGTGGATTGAGCAGGGAAGGAAACCCCGAGCGTCTAGAGCAAAGGACGTGAACTGCGTAAATTGTATGATCAGTATGGCCGTTGCAGTTTGAGAGATGGGGTAGTTTACTGGAGATGGAAGCCAACAAACAAAGATGAATGGCAGTGGCAAATAGTCCTCCCAAAGACAATGCGTGAAAATGCCATTCACTCCTTACATGATGAGTCTGGTCACTTATGTCATACGAAAACTCTGAACAGGTTGAAATGTCGATATTTTTGGCCAGGAATGTCTACAGACGTGAAGGACTGGTGCACGAAATGTGTGAAGTGTCAAAAGAAACGCGATGCAGTGCGAAATTTTAGAGCCCCACTTCGACCTATTATCACGACTAGACCACGTGAGCTTGTCACTATAGACTTGGTGGAATACCCAGTGTCAAATGATGGGCACAGGTATGCTCTAGTGGTGATTGATAACTTTACAAAATACCTGGAACTCTTCGCACTTAATGAAGGAACAGCAGCGGCTATTGCGGATAAGCTGGCAAACGAGTATATTCCTCGTCATGGAGCCCCAGAACAGCTTCATAGTGATCAAGGGAAAAATCTGAATGCCAAAATAGTGATTGATGTGTGCGATATTCCTCAAACGTGCAAAACACGGACGACACCATTCCACCCGCAGTCGGACGGAGCAACCGAGCGAGTAATTCGAACGGTTAATGGGATGCTTTCCAAAGTGGTGGGTGAGAACCAGAAAGACTGGGATGAGAAACTTCCTGGTGTTATGATGGCGCACAACTCGGCAGTCCATGAAAGCACCGGTTTTACACCATATTTTCTCGAGCATGGGCGAGAAATGAGACTCCCAGTTGATCTTGTAGCAACACCGATTCCAGAACCTGGATGCTCGCAGACGGCGTTTGGGAGGAAGTTGAGAACGACATTAGAAAATGCATTTCAATCAGCTCGGGAGAGTCTGAATACTGCCCACCGGAGGCAAAAAGTGGGCTATGACCGATGGGCCAGAGAGAAAGAATACCGTGTTGGTGACCTAGTGTGGTGGTATGACCGTTCGACAAGAAAAGTGCGATGCCAAAAATTGAATTATCCGTGGGTGGGGCCTTGGAAAATTATCAAGCAAATGGGAGATGTTGTGTACAGGATCCAGTACTGCGGAGCGGAATCTGTAAGAACCCGAAGAAGAATAGTGCATCACAACCAAATTGAACTATGCACACTTCCACCGGTTAATGTAGAGGGGAGGGGCAATGAGAAGGATTCACAATTAAACCAAAATGCAGGTCTGCCAACGCCAAATCCAGTTGCTGTTGATGAACCCCGTGGGAATTTAAGGGAGGTGGCTGTAGGAGATGAGACAGAGGGTCTGGACGCAGAAACAACAGAGGTGGAGGATCACGTTAGTCCAGAAGCAGAGAACATGACATTGGCGTCAGAAAATCCAGAGAGTGTTGGCCAGTTGCCGGAGAATTCAGGAGCAGAGAACGTGACAGAGGAGGCGGCGAATCCAGACACTGTTGAACAACTTCTGGAGACTGCAGCTGGGACTGGTAGTACCGGAAGTGGCGTCGTACGATTAACGCGGAGTGGTAGACAGTCAAGAATGCGACAATGTCCTGACTTTGAATACTATTGATTATACCTTTTTTTAAAAGTCGTAGTCCAGCATTAGGGGGGGAAGAGTGTAACAGATAAACTGTAGGGGACTGGACACGAATTGGCCAAGCGGAGTCTCAGGGATAGAACGTTTAAATGTGGTGATCGGTTGACCTTTTAAACAGAGTGAGATGCGATATCTTGTGGCGGTTATGCTGTCGTTTTGAGTGGAGTTGCCGCACAACTTAAGATTGGATTCGCTTGTTACAAATGCAAATGAAAAAGCTAACCGTGAAAAGGGCTATTGTCTACTCAGTGACCTGGCCTTTGAATGGCAGCGAGGCTGGAGATGACCTTGTTTTGACACAGACCTGTCTGTTTTTGTTGTAGCCTGCACGCAGGCGGTTGGATGGTCGAAAAAAAAAAACCGGAATACGTAATGAGGTCGCCATCTTGAATTTGCGCGGCCAGGTCTGGGCCGGGTAGAGAGCTGACAAAGTGAGCGAGGGGAGGGGGGCGGGGAGAGGGGTGAAAAACCGCCTGCTGGAAGACTAGGCCCATCTCAGGACAAAGTTTGAATCCCGTCCACCAGCAGACGGGGCTTCTGATTGGTCAGGGGAACAATAGCTAGGCTATGATAAAGAGCATGAATTATTCCGGAGGTCGTGGGTTCGATTCCCACCGAGATCAAAAGAGTTTTTCTTTGCCTCGTGTGGTTCCCTGTTTCCCTTTACTAGGGCTAACGCCCAGTGGGTTATTCATGGGTTTAAGTAGCACTATAATTTACACTTCATAGTTAATTCTCTGGTTCCACTATTTATGATAAAGAGCAGTCGCTTTAGAATTAGTCACACATTCTAGAATGATGGCGGAGTTGAAAGAAGTAGTAAGGAAAGCGTTAAAATTCTTGGATTTCAAGGAGAAAACGATCGTTATAAAGGCCGCACAGCAAATGGATTTGTACAGATTCAATAGTCATATACCGCTCTTGTCACTTTCCATAAGCAAAATGGTTAGTGCGAATGCCGATCGAGCGATTCAAAGTGCTTTAGATTTCTTGGCGACGAGAGAAAGGAGCGTTGTTCGGCTATTGCAGCAATATCCCAGATTTAAAGAAAGATATGCTGTACAATGTAATGGTGATGATCGGTCGATAGTACGATAAAAATTCAAACGATGGTTGATTTTGTCAAATTATCGAACAAAGTGAACTCTGTGAGAACCATTGAAGAACTCTTAGTGGAATTTGTTCCGCAGGTTTCCAAACGCTATTTTCAAAATTTTCTGCCGAAAGCCAACCAGTAATTTGTGGAGATACGACAGCCTATATCTTCCTATCCTACAGTATTTATAACATATCGGCAAAGTCGTGCGATCAATTGCACGACCGATATAAGCTTACTGATATGTAAATATTAAAGTTGCAACTATACGCCGCCAACCAACACTTATTTCTCTTTCGATTCAGATAAAAGTCGAAGACTAATCCTTTAAGATTACATGATATGAAATGATTCCTTCCGCCTTGCTTCTCGCAGCTTCAAAACTAAAGGTCCAAACAAGTCTACGATTTTCAATCGCCGCCGGATCGAAGTCAGTGTTTTGGAGGACATCACGTCTCGAAAACTGCAACACGCACTTCGCTCTTAATTAACATGAAGCATTCCAGAAAGAAAAATACAAACAAATAGAACAATCATACCTTGACAAAATACATTCTCGCTAACGACAACTCTAAACGGGCTTTAATTAACTGCATACTCGTGGGAACCTTTAGTGTTTAGGTAATGAATTTACCATCCAAAGCAGTCCCTGAGTTT
>JAHPZR010001092.1:32500-42500 GCA_019787425.1 Platygyra sinensis | reverse complement strand
CTGTGATTTGACATGACAAAAACCTAACATAATAAATAAATGACCCAGCTCCTTCAAGAAATGATGGCTGACCTGTGACATCACAGGCATTGAAGGTAACTGTGTTGTTTTCCTTCTTCAGGATCTTAATATGAAGCTAAGAACATTACAAGAACAGGCTACCACTGTAGAAAACAATGTGCAGACTTCTGAAGAGGTAGCGAAGACATATGAACAGAAAAATAAGGTGAGAATGAAGATATTTTGTGAATTCCTTATAATTTGTTTCTTTAGCCTCGTAGCTGGCTGTCTTCGGACGTACAGTGCTTTTCTGCTGGCGAGACTAAAGGTTTGACCCAATCGATTCCTTAACGTGGCTTTACAGCATCCTGAAGGAAAACCTCGTTCTCAGGGTCCAAAGCACCCTGAGAACTATCTCTGATTGGTGGTTACTTTGCGGCGTGAAAATTCAACCAATCAGAGTTTGTACAGTTACGTCATCAGCATGAATTGGTTTCTTTTGGTGCGGAATTTCAAACGTCTTTCGAGTGAGGGGTGATTGAGCGTGTGAGGAGAAATGTCTGTGCATTTATTCTACCGTAGCGTACTTTCACTTTTCTAATGTCTGAAGTACTGAAACAAATTGTGGTTATCTCGGTTTTGTTTTTTAAGGATTTAACAGAAAAGCTTGCGACATTGTCAAAGGAAAAGTTTGCGCTAGAGGAGAGAATCAAGACATTGGAAAAGAAGCTGAAGAGAGCTGACGAAAATCTCACGGTGAGAATGACATTTCATGTTTTATTTTACAAACACCAGTGAAATACCAAGTGAGCTTTCCCGCGAAAACTTCATATCGTCACACATGAAGATAACATGTTATCTTCATACGTGAAGAGATCACCGTCGTTATGGTTACATAATGAATCGCGCCTTTTTCACGGGAGTTTATCCGGTGTTTATATAATAAAAAAAAATATTACATGCCCGCTTGTGGGTATGAATTTTATCTTCTCGTGTTTGACTCGATATCTCACTCGTTCGCTGCGCTTACTCGTGAGATATCAAGTTAAACACTCGGAGATAAAATTCATATCCACGCGCGGTCATGTAATATTCTCTATTTCAACAGTCTTGAATGATTCCATTTATGAATTTTCTTTTGCTTGTGAAGGATTTAAAGAGTCAAGTGACAGCCTTGTCGGACGAAAATATCTCTCTTGAAAGCCACGCTAAGAAGCTACGAACAGAGTTAGAAAGTGCCGAGGAAACACGAGAGGTAAGGTTGAGTGTCTTCTTAAGTCAGGTTAGGGTTTAACTTAACGGTCTCTTTATTGACTAAGTGAAGCAATCGCAGGAAACAAACTGGGAGCTGCATTGCAGTTTGACCACAATCATACCACTGTCGTATTGTAGCTGTGAGGCACCACAGTTACACCACGTCTTTGCTTAAAAGTTTTTTCGTGCCACAGTAACACCACAGCTGTACTGTGCTTCTTTTCTGCCACAGTGTAACCACTTCGTGAGTTGTGCCACAGACAGTAGAACCATAGTTTACTTTGTCCTTTTCTCACCGAGTCATTTTGTATTTGTGTTGTGACACAGTTTGGCCACAGTCATACCCCTGACTTACCACACATAACTTATTAACGGAGAAAGAAACTTATTAATGTGCAAGCTTGTGGACAGCTTTATTTGCTTGCACCGTCATGGGAATTTCTTTGGACCCATCAGCCCCAGACTGTGACAACAGGCAGTGAAAAATCCTTTGTCTGGAAACATAAGTACGAGGCTAAGGATGTATATATGTGTTATTCTAATTTAAGCGCCATTTATGCAAAGTTTGTATGGTAGAGTGATGGTCAGTGCGCTGGAACGAGAAGGTTTGAGCCCTGGCCGGGTGTTAAATCGGTAAATAAAAAACCTTTATTTTAAAACGACGCGATTTCAAGCTAAAACGCTTATGGGGTCGTTTGTCGTTACGGTGTTCTGTTCTTGGCTGAGACACTTGAATCTCTGCAGCACGTGCTAAATAAATATCAGGCTAACCCAACAAAATGGAGTAATGGGGTGGAGGAACCTGCTTTGGGCTAGCATCCCATCTAGGAGGAGTATTAATATTCCTAATCTCGTCTAACACTAACAAATTCCCAATGTACTGTATTAAAATTTGCCAGTCTCTTGATTACGGTTAGAAATATCTTCCACGTCAAAGCCCTGTACCACGTGACACACTTCATTACAGATTGTACTTGCCTGGATTAACCCTCCTAACTCTTTGCTCTAAGACAACGCATGCGTGTTACTTCGACTCCCTTACGCAGGCGCATTTTTGTCCCTAGAGGTCTTCTCTTACTCTGTTGGAAGGGGCAAAGGACGCTGGATTGCTATTAGCCAGCCACCCACTCCTCAAATTCAGCCCTTCTTTTGGCTCGCCACACAGTCATAGTGTTGCTATGTTATAGGCTTGTAGTGTTGTGAAATAGATGTAAGGAGAGACGTTAAAGACTTCCTCCAAAAAGCTTTCTGGCGTGTTTTTTTTTTCTGGCCATGTTTTCAGCCAGATTTTGGCTATGCGTTTATGAATTTTTCCAGCGCCCTCGTTTTCGTGGTTTGAGAAAGAGAGGGCACTAGGGACGAGAATGACTACAGACATTCCTACTCCTTCTGCTCTTGCGCTGAAATTAACTTTCCTGAGTTTGATTGACTGTCAGACTTTCAGTGACACTGCATGCCGTTTTTCAGGGGCTGAATGCACAACTATTGTCTGTCTCTCAAGAAAAGAGCACTCTTCTCTCCGTGCTGATCACTCTTCAAGACAGCTTTATCAAGGAGCAAAGCACGACTACGGAACTGATCTTTTTAACCGACGCATGCGTGCTACAGCTCTATTACCGGCCTTTCTGTCGCTTCATCCGGGAATGTTTTGATGCGTGGCGGCCATTTTGAATCGTGAGGAATGTATTTCCTATCATTCACAATAGGTTATTTCCGAGTTATTGCGCAGCTGTGTCTTTAAGGAATTCTCGTGTAAAACCTTGCAAATGAAAATAAGTCTGATTTGCATGAAAATAAGCCTGTAGGTGGAACACATTTTCATAACAAAATGTAACACGGAAATGTTCTATTAAAAATGGCTGCTTCATCAAAATGCTCCATCTAAAAGGCATAATCCTTTAAGCATTAACTTCTGGCTTTATTTTAACATCTAATTTTTTTTGGTTTCGCTACTAGCAATCACAATTTTGTTTCGTCTGTTTCTGTTGCGCGTTTGTAAAAAGTGTGTCACAAATTTTCCCCAAGTTCCTTTTATTGTCTTGAACACACTATTCTTCACCCGGTTATTCTAAGTTTTTGTGAAACAATTTTGCAGAATGTTTTTCGATTTAAATATGGCAATATGGTAGTCAAGTCTTTTGTGACATTTTGGATTAATTTTTGAACCCCTGTTAACTTGTGTATATTCACATTTGAAACTTCCCAGCCAAGTAACGAGTACACAAGCCCTCGTGCAATTTAAGTGCATGATTTTTCCAGGGCACTCGGTCACCAGAATAGGCCATTTCTGACGTTTTCTCTGTGTCAAAACGAGTCTTATGAAAATGCATTTCATCTATAAATTCCTTTTCTTGCAAGTGAAACTCAGTCTGGGGGACCCATAGCGGTTTTTAGAATTGAAAAGGCCATCCGGCATAAATTTGTTTATTTGTTAGCATTATTATTTTCATAAGAAAAGTTTTCATGAGGTAACTCGGTAATGGTCTATTGCAAAGCCACTGTGTCAAAAGAAAGAAGTATTTATCGAGACACACAGATCCTGCCCATCTCACTCAATATCTTTAATCGGAAGGTTTAGTCGTATAGGAAACTTCGTTTCATTTAAAAGCTGACACGTTTATTTGCTATCTGTTTGCTTGCTTGCTGTAAAAGTTAAACTTAAACAAGCGCTTTCCCTTTTTCTTTGTCAAATTTGCCAGTCAAGTTTCTTTCTCTGATTGAAACTGCGAATCTTTTGTTTCTTTATTCTCGTGCTATTCATGCCTTTTTCTTTTACTAATGGGTTTCTTCCTGGTCTTTGTAATGTGGGTGTAAAAATCTCCTCTGGGCTGTTAAAAACAAGGGGCTTTGGCTTCAGTTCCGGCCTGGTATGAGTTGTAGTGTTACCATTCGTTTGCTGCCTGGTTGCTTGTAGTTATTAATGCAAATAAGTGAACATTTTGTTTGTTTACGGAAGGGTTTGTATTTATTGTTGTAGACAATTAAATTGTATGTCCTGTTTTATTTGAGCGCGAAGGCGGTTTTTCAGCCACCATAGTACTTGTGCGGGGAAATTACCAAGCTGCTCAAAGTACGTGACTTAGTTCACGGGAGTTTTCCTGCGTTCAACTTAAGTAGATTTGATAGCAACGTTTGACACCTTAAATATGTTTTCCTTGCATTTAATACCTTAACACCGTTGATGTCTGTTCTACGCTTTTGCAAAATGTGTCTTACTGCGCAAAACTCAATGAACATGTATTCCCGCGCAAGACGCCGTGATCTTCAGTGTTTTCCCGCCCAAAATGCCGTGATCTTGTTTTCCTGCGCAAGATTTTCCCGCTGTTTTGCAGCCACCAAGCTGCTCAAAGTACGTGACTTAGTTCACGGGAGTTTTCCTGCGTTCAACTTAAGTTAGATTTGGTAGCAACGTTTGACATCTTAAATTTGTTTTCCCCGAATGTAACACCTGTACCTTGGTACCTTGACACCGGTGACGTGTGTTCAACGCTTTTGCCAAATGTCTCCTACCCTGCAAAACTCAAGGAACATGTCTTCCTGCGCAAAACGCCGTGAACTTGTTTTCCCGCGCAAACGCCGTGAACTTGTTTTCCCGCGGAAAACACCGTGAACATATTTTCCGCGCTTAACGACAGTTGCTTGGCTTTGTTTTGAGTTCTGATTGGTTTATAGTGCTCATTACGAAAGTGCAACATCGTATAATTAATCAAGGTTAGAGGGATTCAATTCAATTGAGTTTTTTCCTTCTCTTCCTCCTAGGATTTGCGTCAGCAGTTGAGTTTTGCCCAGACTGATAAAGAAAAACTGCAGCAGTCGCTGTCTCTTACTGAGGAACAGCAAACAACACTCAACAACAAGCTGGAGGTTTGTGACTTGTCAGTGTTTTTACGTGTAAAAATGTCATGCGTTTACACGCGCGATCACCACCTTTGTATTCTCCGGCCATCATAAGCCCACTCAGCTCATTTCAGCTTATCGTTTCTACCAATGCTTTTACTTATATTTCTCGTTCCCTGACCTAAACTTCGCCGCAATAAATATAGTTCTAACTTTCAAATCTGCGCATAACCCAAATGATGAAAGCGTTTGAGCGGAACTTTCTTTTAAAACTGTACAAGGTGGTTGTAACTTTAAAGTCTGTGGATAAAACCTTAATGTGCGACCATTCAAATAAAAGCTTTCGAGCAGGACTTTCATGTTGAACTGATTGTTATGCTGTACAAGGAGGTTCTCATATTTAAGCCTTCAACCGTTACCCTATAGTGTATGACCATTCAGATGAAAGCTGTTGGCTAGTTTCATGTTGTACTGTTAATCCTGTGTAGCAATCGTTCCCTTCTCAAGCGCACGAGAGGTAAACAAAAAGCTTGAGAGCCACACAAAGGCTTAGGGTGCGAGAGTACACACCCCCCCCCCCCCACCCCCTCAAAAAATTGGAAAGTGGAGAGAGGCTCCTGTCGCGCGTTTTCGAAGAAAGAAAGGACTGCCAGGCAGGTCAGTTGCTTGGTGACGGAACGGCGTGAAACGCTTTCAGAAGAATTCGATTGTTGAAAGGCTCGCTTTAATTGTAAGTCAAGTTTGTATTTCGTTTTCCTGCGCTATACGTTCAAAGTTACCACTTCTAAACTAAATTAGTCGACACAAAAGGTTGACTTTGCTTTTATCCAGCACTGCCGATCGAAAGTTAACGGTGTGATGCAAGTTTTATTTATAATTATGAATAATCTGTTCTTCAGACGTTTGTTTATGAATTTCTCTTGCGGTAAACTGTATGGAACTTGTGCTGTTTCTTTTCTGCAGGAATCTCGGCGAATAATTCAAGAATTGGAAAATAGTTCTAAACAACTATCAAAGGACCTAAAGGAAGCAAACGAGGAAAAAGCTGTAAGTATTCCTTGAAATTAATTAATTCATTGAACTGTTATTACAGATAACCACGGCATTTTATGGGTACTCTACCATCGAGCGTTATCCATTGTTGATAATTCAAGCTTTACAGCGGACTTGTTTTCTATGAAATGGCAGTCGCTATATTAGGTTTGAAAAAGCTTTTCTGGAAGTTTGGTTGGCTGATTTTTCGCGCGAAATGTTAGTCTTTTTATTTGAATTAAATTACGGTCTACGTAAGCAAACTTTCATTATCGCTTGAGCGCGTACAGTGCAGTTCTGTGATAAAGAATACATTCGAACCTTTCGTAAGCGACCACCCAAAATGTCAAGCCTAGATGGTCGCTTACAAGAATTTAGACCATACTGATGGAAGGATAATTTTTTTTCATTTTAGAATATGATAACTGCCAAGACTTTGCCCATGGGCCGATGCAATGTTTTATTCATGTTAAGTCAATTTCGAGAAAAAAATTGGGTTCTTCCCATTGAGAATGTTCAGGCTTTTGTACAAGCAAAGAAATACGATAATGTTACAACACCACCTAATTATGCATTTTTTCGCTCTATTATCTGTCAAGTGGTTGCTTACGGAAGGTTAAAAACAAAGGAAAATTTCAAACTTTTAGCTCGAAAAGTGGTTGCGGTCGCTTACGAGAGGTGATCGATCACAAGAGGTTCCAAATATAGTGATTTGACTTGGAAACTTCTGGTATTTTGGAAAACTGGTCTCTGATAGGTGGTCGCAACCAGAGGTTCCATTGAAGTTCCAACTTTTGTTGATTCAGATCATGATGTAATAAGTATTTATCGATTTATCTATTTCCCCTAAAATGGCAGTTCGCAATTTCCGCAGCTAAACGCTAGTGAGATGTGAACCGGTGACTCTTAGAAATTAAAAAACGAAAGCGAGGAAACTCGTTTACAAAGATTTAATCCTAAAGCATTTCTATGAATGTGAAACACCACCGGCGTTGTTTTTGAGAACTGTTTTGGAAAACACAGGTTAGGTCACCGGTTACTTATTCTCCGCACTGGTGAGTGTTACTCAATACTGCAGAGTGATGTTAACTTGGTTATTAACCTGGGTACCAATTTTTCTTGTATGAAAATGTTTTCCACTGCTTACGTTTTGTGTAGCTTGACATTACTAAAGCTCAAAGCTGAAGGACAAACAATATAAACAGAAAACCTTACTGAAAAGTTACGAAAATGAAATCAAAATTCTCGCTAATACTGGCTTGAACACCCGCCCTGGGGAACATCCAATCTTGAAAGAGCTACGTGAGCCCGCGTCCTCTCGGTGGTGTTACTAAGCAAGAAAGCTCATATTTGCGTGACAAATTTTAGAGTGCTCTATATTTTGCCACAGACATAACCGTCTAGTTTGTTATACAGACCAAACTATCATTTCATATTCTGTTGACCTGCACCATTTCAAAGTTCTTATAATTGGCCAGACGGGACTGTATGTAAACAGCACAAATGTTATGCAAGGTCGAATAGAAAACTAGAGCTTTTGTATTTGTGCCATCCAATTGGGGGCAATGTTTTTTACAGTCATATTTCTGTTGGACCTGTGTGCGATGTTTTCATTTTTAGAGCATTTAGCTAAATATTCGGCGTTCGTTTGTTTTACCAAATAATGTAACTGCAAACTTTGCATTTCTGGCGAAACATTGGTACTTAAGCTTATAATTTGCTAAGTGCCAAGTGCTTAAATGCGGTTATTGCAGAGAAATGAAATAGATTTTACATTTAATGATATTCGGGCTGTATGCTGTGTTAAATATTTAGTTAGCGGTTGCGCAAACTTGGGAGCATAATATGGTTTTTTCACCTGGTGATGCGTTAATAAACCCCTGTCTTGAAGTAAAACAAAAGCAAAACAAAAAGTTTTACTAAAAAATTTGCAGACTAGTATTTGTTCAAGCGACCTACGTGGTTCTGTTTGCTTACAACGAAGCCGTCGCTCACGAAAATATATCTCAGCGTTAAAACTTCACGGAGCGTGTTAAGTTGTCATCGATTGCTGGGTGGTTTATTTCGGTAAAGTGTGTTGTTTTGTCTGTCGGTTGTCGTACTTCCACCTGGGATTGGCTTGGAGTCTCGTTAACTCGTATGTTGTCCGTGTGTTTCATGTAAATTATGTTTTGTTTCTAAGAGTTTATCACTCTTTTCAACTTAGTTCAGGGTAATTCTTTCCTGAATATGCTACTTTTGTTAGTGGAAAACAAATTAGAAAGCAAACCATCTGTATTACAACTCAGAGGAAAAAATTGTGGAACATCTGCGATTGCAAATGGAAGCAATATAAATGTGCATATCGGACTGTTTGGTTGATATACAATGAATTATTTGTGCGCTAGCGGTGCTATGCCACTGTAGCTGTCATGATCTAGATTAATGTGTTACGATTTTTTGAGGTTTAGTGTTGCATATATATTGACACTCAGAGCAACTACAATTTATGTCTAATTTCGTCTCCAAAACATATAGTTCACCACTTGGATTTTTTTTCCTTTTTTTCAGCATCAAGAAGCCGAGATCGAAGAGTTATTCAGAACACAGGACGATCTACAAGCTAAATACAACGATGAATTGAAAGAGAAAAAGGTAAAATATTATCCGATTAACTTCAGGTTATGTAAGGGTCATTTTTTAGATTACGTGACGTTGTACCTAAATTTGCATTGTCGCGCCGGTATGCTAATCCAATTTATGGGTCGCACTATTGTGAGCGGTCACTATGCGGAAACGTAAAAGTTCGGTTATAAGCGCAGCGTTGGGGTTTAGACAGCTTCACAAGGTGTTTTGGGCGGGCTTACAACAAAAGAAGAAAAAGTAGAGGAGGGCTTATATCGGGGGACAGGGTATTCTTTTTTTTGGGGGGGGGGGGGGGTGTTTCCTTCACAGGGTCTTGTAAGCGAGACAACTAGAGTTTTACGGTATGCACCTTACATCATTTTTTCTTTGCATTTTCCTGCATGGATGTGTAGCCCAGATATGTTAAAAAAGAGCCCTGATGCCTTTTGTCTATAGTTTTATTTAAATTTTTCTTATCGCTTCTATGCCTTCTTTTGCCTCCTTTCAAAGACTTAATTGAGTCTTGACTCGATTTTGGGGACAATTTTATCTTATTTATATAAGAATATGAATTGTTTAATTCAACCCTCACCTTTTAAGTACCCAGTAATTTCCTGTTCACGCTATGTGTCAAGGGAACTACATTCAAAGCAATTAGATCACTCAGTACTGAGTCAGTGGGATACAATTTCACTTTTTTGACATCTCACGGAATGAATTTACTTATCAATCGATGCCAAGGGCTAACAAAGTTCCAAAGATCTCTGTAAGATACGATCTCCGCAAGATACAATCCTTAAAAAGCTTGGTGAAAGTGTGCAGGAAACTGAACAGTGAATACTGTTTATGCGTGACGTAGGAATGATTTCGTCACTCGTGTTAGGTTTAATACTGTTCTGATGCTCCCGTGACTGGTGAGCTTGTATGTTTGACTTGTTTTGTGTAGATGTAGCAGTCATTTCTGTCCCAGGTATTCGTTTCTATCAGCAAATAACATCTATTTACACCTGTATCTCAATTGTGTCCTTGTAGTTCGATCATTGGTGCGATAAGTGACCGCATGGTGGGATATAGAGTTGAAATCCACTGAATCCGTAACTCTTCTTTTCTCTCGCCGTTCTTAAGTTGAAACTTATTCACCGTTCCAGTACTGCATTCCGCTACCGTAAGATAATTACAAACAATTCTTTAGTAAAGCCATTGTCATTGTAGGAGCTGAATGATTATGTTGAACAACTTCACGAAGAATTGGAAGATGTGCATGTTCAGTTTG
>JAHPZR010001092.1:20000-27500 GCA_019787425.1 Platygyra sinensis | reverse complement strand
GTTGAAAAATTGAATGAGACCGTTCAAGCCAAGGATGCCGAAATTGAAGATTGTAAACAAAGACTGACTCAAAAGGACATAGAGCTGGAGAACTTCCAGGAAGTTGTCAACAGTTTGAATGCTAAAGTCGAAGAAACCTCCATGGACTTAGCTACTTCTAAGGAACTGAACAATAAACTCAAGGAGCAAATACAAAATTTGAAAGTGGAAGTCGAAACTCTGCAATCGAGTTTGCAAGAAAAAGGAGACAAAAATAGCAATGCTGAACAGAAATTGCAAGAGCAGTTAGAAGTAACGGAAGATTTGAGGTCGAAAATACGTTCGCTGGAAGAATTAATTAATTCTCACAACGAGGAGAAGGAAACGCTTGAAAAGACTTGTAAGCAACGAGACGAAACCATCGACAAGTTGAAGGAAGATTTAGAGCTGCAAGCGAAAAATGTAGCGGATTTTAACGGAAAAGCCGCTTCAAAAGATAACGAAATTAAGACTTTACAGGAATTTAACGAAAAATTGAATCTATCCGTCCTAGAAAGGGAAGAAGAGAATGAGAGACTTAAGCTAGAGAAAAAGGAATTTTGCAACAAGGTTGATTCTCTCAATGAAACAATTGCTTCCAAGGAGGCGGTGCTCCGTAAGTTAAAGAAAAAGCTGGAGTCGTTTGAACAGCAAACTGCTTCTATAGATAAAGATTTTCTTCTGAAAGAAGAAGAGCTGCAGCAGCTGAGAGCATTGAACGAGGAAAAAGAAAATTGTATCGCCGATGCGGAATCAAGGATGGAAGCTCAGCAACTGGAATTGAGCAAATTGCAAAATGAAATTTCCGATATGAATCAAACGATTGAACACAAAGATGAAAAACTTCAGAAATATGAAGCGACAGTAGAGGTAAACGCGGCGCGAATCTCGTCCCTTGAAGCGAGTATTCAATCACTGAACGCAGCTCTGGAAGCGAAAACTATGGAGATGAAAAATCTTGAGGTTCAACTAAGCGAAAAGCAAGCAGAAGTGGAATCTGTGCAAAATTCTATGTCGAACTTGAGTAGTGAGATGGAAACAGGCGTTCGAGAAGTCTATCAATATACAAACAGGATAGAAGAACTACAAAAAGAATTGGAAACAATCAGAGAAGCGCGAGGTGAGCTATTAAGTTGCATGCATGAATCAACTATCGCCTCATAGAAGTGGCATTTAGTGGCATTATAAGTGAAATTTCTTTAAAGTGACAACGATTTCCAACTATGGCTTGTCTTAGTACTGTATAACACTTCACGCTTTAGAAAACTTGCGCGGACTGAATTCTCATTTGAATGTTGCAGTTTGTGCGTGCTTATGGGTTTTCTTCAACAAATTGAAGAAACCGTGAATGCCTTTCTTTTAGTGTATTCAAGAACTTGTCATCCATTTGTGTCTAAATGTTCCTTAAAAACTTCGGAGAAACTAGAAAATGTTGCCATTTTGTTGGCCTCATTAAACCACTGCACACTAATGGTAGAAAGTGTGCGATGGCTCAGCAAATTACGTTGCTATGTGAGTAGAATTCAAGCAAGACGAAATAGCCTAATGATAGATTTTTTCTGCGAGGTGGCGTCTCTCTTCTCTACTAGCTTTGCAATCCAATCCAATCAGAGGAACTTCCCTCTCCTTTCAGCCAACCAGATGTTACACCTAAAATAGGCCACAATTTGCTTAGGCCACTTTCCCGCGCTTTCTCTGGTGACTTTCCGCGCTTTGCCATCAGTCATCAGTCAAAGATTTAACATTTTGGATGGGGTAGTTTTCTTCACTGAAAACATTATGGGTTCGTTCTTAGCTTGACGTGAATTGCAGCTAAAACGCCGACGTTCATTATCTTTAACCTCATTTGACTTGTTGGTTCTTTCCATTATACAGATGCATTGGAGAAAGAAAATAAAGAAAAAGATGATAAAATGAACAAGTTCAAACAAGTCGCCTTAAAGGCGAAGAAAGAGCTGGAGAATCATAAGAAACAGGTTTGTCTTTAGTACATGTTTCTCGTGGATAGTTTGAGAATCGAGTTATTAAATGCGGGGATCGCCTCATTGATTCTGTTGTTTTTATGTCTAGTGGAAGGATGAAAAAGACGAACTGATTTCCACAATTCAAGAACTGACAGAAGACGCTCAAACATTGAATGCAAAATTTGTTGAGCAGCAAGAAGAAACTCTAAAACAAAGCAATGATTATCAGGTATACCAGCTTTTTAAACCAGTGACTTCTCTTGCAATAGCTCGTTTAGCTTGTCACGCAGCCCCTAAGCGTCATACCAGGTGGGATCAGGAGTAGTGATGCGTGACTCCCAGGAGGGTTACTTGATGGACCAGGACGTTCACTTAATTAAGTGTAACGCCAATGACAATAAGAGTTTTGCGTAACACTTAGGTGATTTTTCTTTTGTGAAACATAAGAAAACAAAATTTTTTTGAAGTCTGACGTAGTGCGTAATGCAATTTGTTTGGTGAAAATCAGTCTTAAATGTGATCTGATATTCCGTGCTTGAACTTTACAGGAACTGCAAACTCAGCTTACCAGACTGCAAGAGGAACTGGAAGCAGAGAAGACAAAGTAAGTTGCCTTGTTGACTAAATAAAGAGGCAGCAAAATGAAGGGACTATTAAGTCAAATGCTTGCCTTCTCTTCCTAATAACATAAACTTACGATTAATGTGTGTTGCATGTGTAGAGGCCATTTACTAATTGGCAGGGCCACACTTGTTCTGTACGCTAGTCTTAAAATAGATCGAAGAGACTAAATTAAAGGACGATCAAAGTTGCTCAGAGTTGACGAGAGATGGACTTACTAGCCCGGGTCTAACGTGGATGAAAGAACATGGTAGTCGGCAAAAACGAGGCAGGGGGCGAATGGAAGCTCGTGTCCAAACTAATGAACAATTAAGTAGGTTCAAATCAATGAGAATAGTAGATAATTGATGAGAGCGCGCGAGCGTAGGCAGCCGAAGGGAAAGAGAGTTTTATTTAATTTTATTTATTTATTTTTTATTCGCCACCTTGATATGATACAATATAAGTTTACAGATATATGATAAAAAAAAAAAATGGCAGGAAAACCCGAAGAAACCATGAGGCTTGTGTATCGTGGGCTTTCCATACTAAATAACTACAGATGAACCAAATATTAGATAAACTGAGCGGCAAAGGCAGAGTAATAATGATAAAACGAAAAGAGGGTGGAGGGAAAGGAACAGTTAACTAAGGAGTAGTTTGAACTCTCAACGACCTGCCAGAAACCAAATCAGAAATCCAAGTCGTGAAAGCCACAGAAACGTGTGTATTGTGGGAATTGAAGTTGATTGATATATGGATTTTAATATCGATTGAAATCAAGGTATGCCATTTTATGTGTCTGAATTTCGAACACCCAAGACTTCGTCACTTTTTGTATGTGTCGGTTTCCGTCACGCAACACTTCCTCTGCTAACACCATTAGTGGGATTAAATCTTTGCGCGACTTCCAAAGTAAGGACCGCGAACATCAACTTAAACTTTCGTGAACGTTTTTCGTGCAAGTCTTTTTTCTGTGAAGACAGATTTTCATATTTTAAACTTTCTTTGCAGTTCAGCCAGCTCCACCCAGAATGTGTCGCAGGTCCAACAGGAATTGGCAAACACCCGCCAAGAAGCAGAAAAATTGTCAACAGAAAATGAAAGTTTGAGCAAAAATTATGAATCGCTGCTCAAGGTAACTTGCTTTTTTTGTTTGAGATCTGATAGGATCCTGTAAGCCTTTCAGCGGCATGAATTTTATGAACTTGATTTTGTCTAATTCACAGGTAGTGGAAAGAGAGCGGAATGATTCGAAAGCTGAGCAAGAAAAGTTGAACACACAGATTCAGGAATTTTTAAAAGAACTTGAGGTAACAGTCATCAAATTATTAGTTTTTGTTCACCTTAAAACATCCCAGTGCCATTTGCAGAAGAACGGTGAGCGCGGGAAAAAACGCCACCAGCGTTAAGCGAGGGAAAATAATTCATAGTGATGTTTATGAAATAACTGAGCCACTACGCGCGCTCTCATTGGTCGATAGGTGTGTTTAGATGAGAGTATGTAAACACGGTTGTGACGTTTCAGGTTTGCACGTATTTTTAAGAATTATTTTATAAAAGCATTAGAGCACTTTGTCCGTGTTTACATAGCCTCCCCTTAACACTCGGAGGGTTGGGAGAATTCTCGAAAGTTATGCAAACCCTCGACTACGTCTCGAGTTTGCATAACTGTCTCGAATTCTCCCACCCCTCCTCGTGTTTAGATGAGGCTATGTAAACACGCAAAAAGTGCTCTATTGCTTAAAGAAATGTTTTAGCGACCAGGCAAGCGCAAAACCCAGAGTTATTAAATTTGTTACCTATATTCCCGTCAGTCAATTTTGATAACGAGCGCCTGTTATTTTCTATGGCGTGATATAAAAAAAATGTGCAATGCTCTCTCTTGGTATACCATGAATTATCCCACCAGTCACCTGTATTTTCCTAACTCGTTGAATATTCTATGTTATTAAAAACTGGATCATTGGATAATGCAATTCGAGAGTTTTCATTGGCTTAGCCATCATGGTATATGAGCCATTATACCATGATCTACAAAAATGGCGAGCGTATGCGTGATTTTTTGGGCCTTTTTGTTTTTATTGTAGTCTAGTTTTCTACATTTTGGGGGCGTTTTTAATAAAACAATTATTCCACTCGCGCTTGTTGGATATGAAATGAATATAGCCAACTCGGCGGTTCGCGCCTCGTTGGCTATCTATCATCTCATATCCAACGCGCGCTCATGGAATAATTGTTAATTATTATATGGCTAGCTCCGTGAGCGGGCAAGATGAACCAAATCGCGCGCTGTGATTGGCTACCCGAGCGGGCAAGATGGAGCCATCTTGCCCGCTCGGGACTACCCGCTGCATCCCGAAAGCAAAATTTCACCAAAAGCCATATAATAAATCTTTATTGACCAAGTTTGTTCGGTCAAGATGGCTGGATGTTGGCCTCGTTCTTTTTTTTGCGAGTTTATGGACCTCGACTTCGTCTCGGTCCATAAACACGCAAAAAAAGAACTTGGCCAATATCCAGCCATCTTGACCTCACACTTGGTCAATAACCCATACGTATACCAGGAGAGAGCACTAATATGTAACCCTGATTCTACCTTTTGTCATCTCTCAGATACTGAGAACAGAGAGTATCAGGAATAAACAAGAAAGATGTGAACTTGAGAAAGAACTTACCGGGACAACAACGGATTTAGATCAGCTACAAAAGGAGAATACGGAGGTTGGTACAGAAACTTGGCTCATCTCCAGTTCCCTCTGTTAGCAAATATAGGCACGCAGTGCGTGTGAAAAGCTATTTATAATCTTTGCGTGTTTTTTGTCTATCAGCTCTTGGGTAAATTGGAAAACGCAGACGAAGACTTGAAAGAAGAGCGAAGACGTCACGAGGAAACAAGAAATCAACTGGAAACAACCAAACGGCAACTGGAAGCTGCTGAAAAGGTACAACTGTTTGTAATTTGACTTGAACATGCAAAAGCTTTAGACAGAGAGCTTTGTGAGTTACTTTTTTAAGTGTGATGCTACTTCATGCCGAATTTATTCATCTTGGAAATGATCTTTTTTCCTTCGCCGGTAATATCTCGGCAAATGTCAGTTTATATTGACTATGCTGACATAGCAACAAGTAGAGTCAATATTCTTACACACAGAAACCTTACTTTTTATTGAACTGACTTTCTCCTTTCTCCTGTCTGTAACAGGCGTTTCTTGGCTAGTGATGGCTGAATTCACTTGTGTATCAGAATGGTCGCTTAGAAACTTATTGCAGAGAGACTTACACTTATAGTTATACTTTGTAACTCACTTCCACTCTCAATGTTACTCTCAGTGGGAATTTAACACGAGAACAATTTGGTGGGCACGCAGAAAAAACGTCTGCATGACATACTAGGCTTAGTTCGATGTAAGAACACTCATCTGACAAATCGTTTTTTCTATTGAAATCCTAGGAAGCAAATCAAAGCAGCCTAATGAGCTTGGAAATGGAAGATTATCAAAAATCCTTGGAGGCGCTTCAAACCAAACTAGCGGAGAAAGAGAAGGCATTACAAGATTCACAGGACGAGGTGTCTAGAGTGGACAAGAGAGCAGACGACTTCAAAACACAGATCGGTGAGGACAGATAAAATGAATTGTAATCCAACAAGATTGAAAACGCTTCATTGCATACGTTTAGCGCACTTGAAAGCAGCTATGTCACGCTTTCGCGCATCTTAAAAAGTTCAGCTCAGAGTTTTCCAGTTCGTTGTTTGTAATCCGTTTTAATCTTCTCCATTCTTAACCATCCTTTTTCCTTTATGGCTTATTATTATCTCTTTGCTGTTTTTCTATCCTGGTAAACTTTTATTTTCAGGTTTCCTTTAATTTAAAGGATATTATTTTTGTATATTAAAGATGAAACAACAACTACATGATAAATTAAATGTTAGGAGATCTCGGAAAAAATCCGAGTCCCAGATGGGATTTGAACCCACGACCCTCCGTGATCTAGTCGGATGCTTTAACCACTGAGCTACTGGAGACTCTGTGGATGGCCAAAATAACTCGGAATAACTCGACTGAGCCATTCGAGGAACACAATATCGCGAATAGTTAGAAATTAGCTGAGGATTTCCATTTTGCTTGCGTTTAGAAATGGTCGACAGTCAACGGCAACAAGCTGAAGAGAGAGCGCTGAAAATGAAATCTATGCTGGTGAAAACAAAGAAAGAACTCACTGAAGCCAAGAAGCAGGTATGAAGATTTTCCTTCCCTTCCCTCCCCACCCCTCACCACAAGCTTGTCTTCACTTCTTTCCTTAAGCACCGCTTCACTCACCCATTGTGTTGTTCAGTTACACGAACAGTTGAGGTATTTAAATTCAAGAGATATGAGTATTTCTGGGCAAACGATGATTATATCCGTCCATCGATCGTAAGTCAAGTTTAGATCAGTCTCTGAGGTGCATGCATGGAATATATCAAACAGTGGCCCAGCTTAGCGTGACGCAGCAGTGTCACGTATCAGCGTGACTTAGCCTTCGTATAACGTCCTCGACTTTTGGACAAAATGCGAGTCTTTTGCTTCTGTTTTTTCTAGATGATAGAACAAGAAGTTACGGAGTCACAGTTGAAAGGACAATTGGAATCTGCCACTCAACAGGCCGAGCAATACAAGGTTATTAGTTATTTTAGTTGAATTCTTATTCTAATCAGAATATTTATTTTGGTTATTACGCCGCTTTATTTTAAGTACTTCTCATTTTCTTAGAACTCTTTTCAGACTTTGCTAAACAGGCTCATACTTTAATAATAATTTGGGAATAATGGTCTCATCCTAATTAAGTGATCAACAAGTATTAGATTTTCTTGACACTTCTAAGACGAACTCAGCATTCAGAAACGAATTTAGATTTCTTTTCCTTCCTTTAGTCA
>JAHPZR010001092.1:2500-10000 GCA_019787425.1 Platygyra sinensis | reverse complement strand
GATACCATTTGTTGTGCCTCTAACAAGCTCTTAAAAAAAATAACGGCGTTCGTTTTAGATAGTTGTCTAATGACATTGACTTCTCGAAAAGGGTGTTTAATACTATAGACTTTTTTGTATAGAGCGCGTTGAGAGTGCAGATTAGTTGGTATATATTTAAAATTGACTTGTATGCGAGTTTGTACCAATGCTTTTTGCTTGGTGTTTTCAGACTCGTGTCCACAGTGTCCTTAAACAACAAAAGACTAAACCCGCCCCTCAGCCGCCTGAACTGGAGAATGCCGAAAGGTTTGTATTCTTCATTAGAAAACAGTCCTAAGAAAATACGCACTGATTGGTTCTTGTAACTCGATGGAGACAGAGAACTAGCACGAGCTGTTGACGTAAGGATGACCCGAGCAAAGAGAATTTACGTTTTGATAGTCAAAGTTAACAAGTTGTTTTCTTTTTATCGTCGCGTTGTTTTCTAAAGGAAATAAAAAAACATGTACTCCGTGTCTCTATCGAATTATAGAAACACTCGTGAGAGTTTGGGAGAACTCGAAAAAGCTGTGGAAACACTCGCCTGCGGCTCGTGTTCTCCCAAACTTCCACTCGTGTTCTATAACTCGATAGAAACACGGTACGTGTTTTCTATTTCTTTATTACAAGTCATAACATCGTCGCCACACAGCTCACTTAAGTTCAAGCAGAATGTTCTAATATGTATCTGGTTTCCTTGAATTTTTACTTGTGCTTGAATTTGAATAAATGTTTTTCTTTCGCTGTAGAACACGTTTGGAGCAGGGTATTGAACAGATGAAGAGTAAACTGCAAGAAGCGAAGTAAGTAATCTTGGTTCTTTGGTGCTAAGAAAAAACGTTCTTGATAAATCATAGATTGTGCCTTTTTATAGTATTTAATGATGGATTGTCAAGACAAAAGGCCACGAAATTCAAATACGAACTGACCGAGATTCTATAGTAGACCATTATACAAGAGTTGTAAAGAAAACAATATAATAGACTGAATTTTCTTGATAAAACGCCCCGGCGTTTATTTCAAACTTGACTTTATTGAAACGGCATTTTCTCTCTTTTATCCTTCAAGTGAGAAATGCAGCATGCTTCAAAGCGAGTATGATGAATTGGAGACTGAACACGAGAGATTGACGGCCAGACACAGCAAACTAATACAAGATATCGATAATAAGGAAGCTCATTGGAAAGACAGGTTAATCTTTTACAAGATCTGTTCACAGGGGTTTTGGTTTAAATGTTATCGAAAGAGAATATTTTTTTGCGTCTCTTGTGGTTTCATTTCCTTGCTAGGGTTAATGCATTTCTGAAACATCTTCATAAGCACTCCAGAGTATTGTTACACCACTGTGGAATACAGCGAGACAAACAACAATAGAGCGCAGGCTGCCCTCGCAGGTCGTTCGTGAATAGAAGGTTTCACGGTCGCGGACGTCATCTTGGTAGTAGGGCAAACACGGCAAAATTTACAGTGAATGTATGGGAAAAATCGTGATTTTGATGCTCGATAACTCGAGGAAGGTTGACATTCTGAAATTTCTGTGAATTGCAAACTAAAGATATTAGCTAAAAGAGTTAACGGACTAAATCTGAAGAGCATCGGTTTGCCGAGAAGCGAGAAATCGTGTTTTAAGTTTTTCATACAAATGCTTCTAAATTTTCCCGCGAACAGCGGCTCCATTTTACAGACAAATATATGAGAAATAAGTTAAATATCCGGCTTTATCATTCGATGCAGCTTTTTCTTCCTTTACATTGGCCGACAGCCCACCACGTGACCTGCAAATAACTGCCTACAAATAATGGTCTGCTCATGCGTAGTACCGTCTAAACGTGTTTTGCTGCAAATAATATTCTGCTCATGCGTAATAGGAACCACGTTCTTGAGAGCAAAATGACAGATCGCTTCCCTGAGCTGCCAGGAAGTGATTAAAATATGAAAACAAACTTGGGGATCGAATGATAAAACAATTATTGAACTCGGTCGTCGCAAAATATCGTGATTTGTCAGTGTCTCGCTGATCAATTATTTGCCTCAGCCTTCGGCTTCGGCAAATAACTGATCTGCTCGCCACTGACAAATCACGATATTTTGCTCGACCTTGTCCAATAATTGAGAGTACAATTGTCAAATTTGATCGGTTACCTCTTTTAGCTAGCATTTTTAGTTTGTACTCATAGAAACTGTAGAATGTCAAATTCCTCGAGTTATCGAGCATCAAAATCACGATTTTTCCCGTACATTCACTGTAAATTTTGTCGCGTTTGCCCCACTACCAAGATGACGTCCGCGACCGTGAAACCTTCTATTGTATCGACGAACTTTTTAAGTGCTTCAAATTAACCTTGATAAACATCCTTGTTGGTGTAGGGTTAGCCACGCATTGAAAGCTAAGTTTGCTGACGTAATCTTCATATGACATAGTAATGAAATTTATGTTTAAAAATTTGTAGTATTTATGAGGTTCAGAATATGGTCTCACGACTTTTAGCGTTTAATCCCGGTTTCTGTAACATGATGCGCGCAGGAGTATTCTTACTTCCCTCCCCTGGACAAGATGCTAGCCCACCGCAGGCTATATTCCTCCAGCATTTTGCCAAGTGCCCCAACAGTGCGCTGTTACGCATTTTCACCTCTGTGTGGAGAGAAGCACTGCGAGAATAGAGTGACTTGGACAAGAACGTATTACAAGAACAGACCCAGAGGTCCTTTTTTGGAATGTCCCGAAAGGTTACGCACCCGTAAGCCGTAGCAAAATCTCAAACCTTATGATTACAGAGCTGTTTTATTCACATATTCTTAAGATGAATAGAGGATCCCTTCATACAAGAAGTTTCAGGTGTTTACAACTTTTTGATTATTGAAAATGGCTTTGCGAAACGTTTCCGCGGCTGTCGAGAAACGGGCCGGGGACTCGAGCTGTTGTTTGTCAGACTGGCTGAAGACTTAATACACACCCCGTCAATAATCAGTATTTAACAATTAATATCTTAACAATGATCATACTCAAATAAATTGCACCTCAACTTTATTTCACATTGAATAGTAATCGCGTCCCAAATTTAAAAGGTTTTGTGTTAAAGTTACGCGTTCCTTTCTTGTTATAGATTTGAGCGACTTAAGTCAGAAAGAACCGCTACAAACGAGGAACATCTGGAGGCGATTAGGCACATGACACTCCAGAACGAGTCTGTGGCAGCCACATTTAAGGTGCGTTGATATAAAAGCGCTAAACTACTCAGAAGACAAGTGACTGACGAGAAATAATTGTTCACTTGAACTCCGCTTTTTTGAACTCTCAGGGGTCCTCAGGGAAAGCGCAAAATGAGATGGTGTGTTTCGAGATTGCCGAGATTAATGACTGAAAAGTAGACCCAAAGAAAAGTCCTTTAGAAAGGGTTTCTCGTAGGTGGAATGCTTGTAGAGCTTGAACGGGTTAACCGGATTAAACATATTAATACACGAATTCCGGTTGCTCATGAGGTGAATATTCCTATCCATGTGAGAAATCACTGCCCAGTAGTTTATGAACTACGCTTTCTACTGAATTTTAACTTTGTTTGTGGATAGTATGTTGTCTGTTCTTTGAAGATCTGGATGGGAGGTTATTTAACAGCTTGAATTCGGCTGCATTTGTTGGTACATCAAGAACGCATTTCACCCTAGTCCAGTGATCATTCCTCTCATTCTCTTGACCTGCCTGCTTAACAGTATATCAGTATTTAAAGGAGAATGAACATCTTGGTCAGATTTGCGTGCTGACACGTTTTATTTCTGATTGTTTTATAAAAAGGAAAAACTTAATGTCGTTCAAGAAGAGCACCGGGCACAGTTGGAAAGACTGCAACAGAAACTGACAGAAGCTGAAAACAAGTATAGCAGGTTACAGCAGGAAAAACAACAACAACAGTCCCAGCAGGCCATAGTCAGATCTCGTTCACCACCAGATCTCGCACTGCAAAGAGCAACAGAGGAGCGGAGGCCTGGGGAGGTAAGTTGCCATTCGTACTTACATTTCGTAATTGTGTCCGAAAGACATTAAGTTTTTCATTCCTTTTCGTGTTTAGGGCATGGATCAAAGTGAATTAGCAGAAACAGACTCCGCGCCGATGGTGAGTTGATCTCGCAAGAGGTTCCTTTTGACACATTCATAGAGGGTATTACGTGGTGGGGGGAAGATAGTTGCAAAAGCAATATGTACGAGTAAGATATTGTTTTTGCAACGAGACTAAAACTCGGCGTTTGGAATATCTTGAATATTTCTCCTTTAGTTTACTTTAAAGAATCTTCTTAGATAGTTGTTGGCCACAGAAAGTTTCTTTCTTCAATTTGGCACTTTTAGCATTTTCGTGCTCCTCAGTGGACGATTTTACGTGGGCTTCAGTGAATTAACATTCCCATCTTTCTCCCGACTTTTGCAAAGTTTGCCAGCTGTGCAATGCAATAACGCGAGATGACGTCATCGATATCCTATTATTGGGGATATGGAAAATACGCGCCAGTGGTTCCAAATTGTAAATTCCTATGAATTTTAGGAGTGGTGTATTTTCCAGTAAAACACTCCTTAACTGAAAGTCGGCGTTTGCCCTCCCCATCCCTTAACCAATGGCAACAAACCTGTTGTTTGCTTGGGTGAAACAGGATAGAAACTTGAAGTACCAATCACGACTTTAGTTTCTCGACCTACCCTCCCTTAATAATATCGGGTTTCGTAAAAATGAGAAGTATTTTTTTATCGTGGAAAAAAATTAAACTCTATCAGAGTGACTTAATCGTATATCACCTCAATTTTTTGTCGAAATTTTTACTCGTCCATTTTCAATCATCTGACGTTTCCTTCAAGTGAAACGAGTTGGAGTAGCCTGGTGGTGCGCCAGCTAGTATAGTGTGACTAGCCTAGCGTAACGCAATCTTGTGTGACCTTTCGTACACAGCACTTTGCAATGAAAGGATATTTGCCTTTTCAGGTCAGTTCTACTCCCAGTACACCAATAACGCCGTCCATCGCCTCGACTCTTGAGAAAATTCTTTCTCCAACTTCTCCGAAAAGCCCATTGTCTCCAGGAAGCGATGATGGTAAGGAAATGAAGGCCTGAGCTTTGCTGCCAGGTTGATTGTTCTCGTGTGTTATCCTAGAATAGTTCGCGCCGTAAGTGATCCGTTTTCAATTTAATATGACGGTTTTTACAAGTATAGGGGACCCTGCTTTTCCTTATCGTTCTAAATTCATGGTGCTGATTGCTGGAAAAAATTGTGTGTTGGGTATAGACAGTGAAGACTATGTATCAAATTTTATCTAAGAAAAAAGGAGTTGTATGGAAAAAATCTAAAGTTTTGTTCCCGAAAATACGAACGAAGTTTCCGCAAAAAGATATGGGTTAACAACTGATGTTTTTATCTTCAGCATTACGAGGTCCTCCCTTGGACGAAAATCTGCTTCTCTCAAATATCGCAACGGCTAACAAGAAAGTAGAACATCTAACAGAGGTAATTCTTTGAGTGCTTAGTTATTAGTGTATTTGTTATTTTGTTATTACTCAGTAAACTGTATTTTTGGGAATGGGAAAGGGAGTGTCTGCTACTGGTCGAATTTCAAGGCAGGTTAACGCAAAAACTCGAGGGCATACATTTTGTAGTAAAATTGATTGAAGCAGACTTCTACATCGATTATGTATCTCGGGACCATCCAAAGAAGCTGAAAAATTGTTCAGTTTTGGGGTGGAAAAAATCTGTTGAGCAACAGTATGATGATAATCGACTTGGCCTCTTCCAGGCGTTCAGTTAGTTGGGGCTCAGCGCTGGAAAACGGTGAGCGAAAAAAAGGAGAGAGAGGCTTGGTGCATGGAGCGCCTTCCCGTGCCGCGCTTCTCCCCAATTTTTTCGCTCGCCGTTTTTTGCGCCGCGCCTTAACTAGCTGGACGCCTGGAAAAGGCTACTGGCGACTGATTAGCCGGAAAACAGCGTGAAGAAACGACTGGCTGGAAATTGGAACCATTTCAGCATAGCGTATATGTTTTTCCATTTGCTTCTTCAGTTGTTACGTGAAAGTGAAGCGACTTCTATGAGACTGACAGAGCAAGCGAAAGTGTTAAAGGAAGAGATAAGAAGGTATGCAACCATAGCAACGTGGTTGAAGAATGTATTTTGTACATTTTCGTACTTTAAAGAGTTTGTTTTACAGCTTCAGAATCGTGGGTTTCAAAATTTGGTCGACTCTTTCAGAGTTTCCCAATATCCCATCGTGGCGGAATTGATTCAAATGTTTATCTGCTTTCTTTTTCAAAGACTGGAAAGAAACCAGGAGCGAGAGAAAGAGTCTGCGAACCTGGAGTACCTAAAGAACGTCATATTACAGTTCTTGAAGTGTCGTCCAAGCGAACGAGAGCACTTGGTTCCAGTTCTCACCACCATGTTGAAGCTCAGTCAGGACGAGAAGGACCTGGTGATACAACAAGCGCGAGGTATAGTTTGAATTTTTAGTTGCAAATTCTTCATGGTAAAAATAACATTTAATAAAACATTTTTTAAAATCAGTTTTCATTCTTACCGAAAACATGACGAATTTTTATCTACTCCCGTTTTCATCTGCTTGGAAAGCAATTTGGATTTGTCATTACGTGAGAGCGAAAAGGGAAGCTGATGTTGGTTAACTGGTTCCTCACAAGATGCACACACAGCGTTGCTTTGTTAAGTCCTCGTTCCCTTTCGTCTGCACCAGAATGATGAACGTACATTAGAAATAGTTTGCTCTTTCGGAAAACTTACCGAAAGTCTCCATTTTGGATGGAAACGATAAAGGTTTCTTTAGTTATTTTAATGTCGACGGGAAAATGAAACCACGTGAATGTGGAGGGGACCTTGCAACTTCTTTGCGGCATTCCAAACTGAAAAATCACTTTTGATTTTAGGAGCTGAAAATGACGAAAGTGAAGAGGCAGGAGGGTGGAGCAGTTATGTTTACCGATGGACCTCTTTCACGTAGAAAAAGAACACGAGTGCTACAAGAAAAGAGTAGAAAGCGATGGAAAGGAAAAAAAAATGGAGATAGTACGAACACTCCTAACCCGTCACGCCTTACGAGTAGATATGAGAAATCAGCTGTTTTTTAGGACAATTAAACTATCTTTCCATTGTAAGTGACTATTTATACCATAATTTGAACACAATTTTCAACTTACCGGGGTATGTTTTAGTCATATTTTCCATGTAACTGTGTCGTCTTCATTTTTATACCATGCCCTAGAAAATACAGCCAATTAGAACATTCGACCGTATTACATCTAACCCTCCCATCATGCGCCACGCGTATGTCGCATTGATTGTGCTGGTCACTGTTTTTTCCATGGCATTATATAAAATAGTTATGCAACGCTCACTCGTGGTACACCGTGGAATATGACCCACTCGTCATTTGCATTTCTTGGTAACCACACTAGCTTAGACGCCCGTGTGTAAACAGAAACAATTCAAGTGACTTGTGGG
>JAHPZR010001090.1:27500-37574 GCA_019787425.1 Platygyra sinensis | reverse complement strand
TTCCTAGGCCATTGTTTCTAGCGTGTCGTTGTCGCTGTGAATAGGCTAGTTTCGAATTGTGCAGAAACAAAAAAACAGAGTCGAGGTTCAGGGGAATAATTAGCATTTTGTATTGTTCATAACAAAGGAAAATGCAAATTATTGCCCTGAACCTCGACTCTGTTCTTTTGTTTCTGCACAATTCGAAACTAGCCTATTAAATTGAAGCCGTTTTCCCTGTCCAAGCGTTGGGAAAATTTTGAAGAAATTTCCGTCGCACATTAGTAGTATTTGTTCAAGGTAAGTTATGTTTTATTTCAAACTTGCTCTGTCGGACTGTTATAAGTGGTTTTCTTTCTTTCATTTCGAAAATTACTGCACTGCTTTGCCTTGTTTGTTCTTTGTTATTTCATTCAGGTGTTGCTGAGCGGAGTTTCCTCCGCGAGGAAAGGCAACATATCTAGACTCGCCTTGTGTTTAGTGCGGGTTGCACCACATATCTCACAAGTAAGCTTAACCCAGGAGTATCTCACGAGTATCTCACAAGTTTTCACAGGCCAGAATAATTTCATCGGCTTGAAACTATCGGTGTGGTTCACACCTCAAACTGAAAGAGTTATTGTACTCTCGGCAAAAATACTCGCACTGAATAAGAGTCTTGCACTACTTTTGTCTGTTATTAGCCGCTAGCGTAGGAACAACAATCGAACAATACCGGTCAAGGATAGGCTGTCATAACAATTTTGTCAAAGCCAAGGATGCTCGTGTGCGAGACCAATTTTGGAATGTAATGTTTTACTTAAATGTGTTTTACTTGCGAACATTAAAAGACGTTGTTGGATATTACAAGTTGTGGAATGAGGTGATGGTTGAGTTTACACAAATGATATGCTACAATGTTTACATCCATTGCTTATAAGGCAAACAAATGACGTGGAGGAAAGTCCAAGTCCTACAATATTTGATATCATTGATCCAACAACCACTGTGTAGACCTGCTGACTGTGCTACTGTAGAGAAGTAGAATTATTTACACGAGTATTAACATTTAAGGACATCGGCGGGAAACTGGCTTATCCGTCATAAAACTACAGAATTACTTCAGTTTACATTATCTCTTATTTTAATGGAAATAAGTATACTCCCTTGTTTTTGAAGAGATATAGTAATTTTCTAAATTTATAAACGCAAAAATGATACAATACAACCATATTCTAAACATGAGGGTAATATATGAAAGAAACTAGAAATAACCTTTTTAATAAAATTTATGAGATAAAGCCAAGAAAGTGCAAAGCACGGTAACTGGCATTTCCCATGGTAATTTTTCCCGCGGTACATCACACTTGGGTTTCAGTACACCGTGGTTCCAGCGGTTACACGCGAATAGCGATTTCCCAAGCTAAAACAAGTGTCACGCAAATGTGTGGTGTATTTCTCGAATGGTGCTCGCCACTTCTCCTTTATTTGGGTTAAACTTCTGGAACTTCCAATGCCAGCCGTTCTGCAATGTTCAGTAATAGTGTGAAAAATCTTCTCCCATACAGAATTTTTTCCCTTACTACTCTTGGAGTTCTTCAGATTTTCTTGGTGGTCTTTGTATGCATTATATCGATGAGGATCTTGACTTCGGTCGCTTCCCACGGCGGTATCCAGTCGTTTCGTACCCATGGACGTTTCGTACCCAGACGATTGGTACCCAGGCTCAGACGTTTCGTACCCACTTTCGGTGAGTTCGTACCCAAACCTCTGGTCGATTGGTACCTAACAAATTGTCACAAAGTTTTTGGAGTTTTTGAGTGAGAAACTTGTTAACACGATTAAGATGCAGCGCTCGCATGCGCAAGGTATATTTGTGATCTTATTTGCTTAATAAAATTGTCAGTGGCCCGCGAGTTTAGAATATTGCAACAACGAGAGTAAACAAAATTAGCATCGACTAACGAAATGGTTAGAATTTCGATCCTTTTGGTTTAAGCGAGCATTGTGTCGATACAAATTCGCCTAGTTTTCGAGCGCAAGCTTAAGCGAATGCAGAGGACCACCTACCGTCAAGTGCAAAAGCGACTCTTCGAACTATGGGATGCCTCCAGCAAGAAGAAGTCACTGAAGGAGCTGCTCAAAGGATGTGCAAATATCAACAGGCCGGTGATGCACTGAACTGAACTTAGACATTATTTATATTTAGTACGAGGAAGTACGTTTAGTCGTAGGCGCTCCGTGATAATGGGAAAATATATTGGGATCGGTCAAACTAGGTTCCTGTGATTAGAAATTAGCTCTTTTCGATTACTAGGATAAGTGAAATAAATGTTTATGTTTGCCTTAAACATTTTGTGTCATAATTTGATGGGTACGAATCGACCAGAGGGTTGGGTACGAACTGACCGAAAGTGGGTACGAAACGTCTGAGCCTGGGTACGAAACGTCCATGGGTACGAAAGGACTGGTTAGCCCCACGGCACCGTTTGTTTACATTCTCTGAGCCAGAACCTGAAGAACCCGACGGACTTTCACTGCGAGAAGGAGTTTCATCGTGACTAATATATATATATTAGGGTGAAACTGCTGACTTTGCTGAGAACCGGGATAGATTACTAAGCCGGACGGTCCAGCTTGATGTTCGCTAGGTTCTCGTGTCTCGTATCGCCGGTTAAAGAGAACTCCATTGTACAAATCACCATGCATATTCGAATTTCAAATAAGAATAAAAATAATTTTGGTTTTAGCCGCTGTTAAAATAGCTGGTTTAGTAAACAGGTAGAGAAATCAATTGAAATACATAAAATACTCACAGCATTCCCCGAAATTCCGCCATATCCACAGTCTCGAAATCACAGTCCTTCATTCCGGCGCGTACGAGGTTGTCGCTTGGCGCGAATGAAAGCTGCGAAGAAACTCTGCGTTACGTGTTCCTGTCAAACGGAGTATCGTGTTTGGCTCTTCTACTTTGGGCATCCAAACACCATTGCAACTTACCACGCTAAATGTCATGGGCGCTTCGTATGATCTTTTTGACGTATCCATAAATATTTAACACGGGAAATTTACCGCGGGAAACGTCGGTCACACTACTTAATACTGTTTCCCGTGGTAAAAGGACAATTTACCACGGTAAAAGTGCCCCGTGTAGCCGCACCTAGTTTCGGAGACATTTTAGCTGCGATACTGTTGAGCTGTGATTAGCTATACTTAGCTCATTGCTCTGCCCTGGAACGAACTGAGACATTAGCATCGGAAAGCAAGGTTATGTGTTTATTTTAACTGATTTTAAAGTGACTCCTCAGAAATTAAAGTTGCAGATTAATTTCATTGAATGAAATTTTCCCTGAATGTTCTCTACCAAGCACTGTTTCGAAAAAAATGAAAGGTCGCCATTCTCGTTTAAGAGATGTGATTGGCATTTATTCATGTACTCGATCTTATCACGCGCGTTATTCATCGGTCCGCGCCGGTTACATTTTTCGGTTGCTCGAAACATAGTTTATTAAAGTAATACGTGAAAAAAACTTGACAGGTAGAAAGTGTCAAGCATATAGAACAATATCATATAAAATTCTTCTTACTGCTTCTCGATCCTGTTAGATGCCTCCGCAAGACTTTTTTTGTACATAAAGTTTTTCCCAGTAACCTAAAACATTATCTAAATTCTCAAAACTTTCCGCCATTTGAAAACACAAAGGAAAAAACTTTGTAATGATGACGTCAAACGTGCGTCTGTCTTCTAATAGATCATAGGTGAGAACCAATCAAAATGCGAGAATAACTTGGGATATTATAATTCGATAGTTGCTCGGTGCGCGCTTACCGTGTCTTAATTAATAAAGCTCTTGAAATACACGAGCAACTAAAAACTAACGATATAATGTTCCAACGTTTCGACCACCTCATGACTTCATTATCAACGAATGATAAATATGAGCGAGTTCAAAAGAGTTTAAGACCTGTAGATTTACATAAATGAAGCAATATAAGACTTAAGCGCAGAGCGAATCTATTTAAAATCGTTGACATAGTGGAAGTTTCAAGTGGAAGGTTCGACATTGGACTGAAAAACGAAAATGTTCTTACGTGTTCGTTTTACGCGACAAATGAAAAGCATATCTCCTAACTGGTCTTTAATTTATTACTTAGTATAAAAACAACAGTTTTTTACTGTTCTGTTACAAACAAAAATCATTCTAATTGAAAAAGCAACGTGATTCAGAACATTCTATAAAAATGAATTAAGAGCTATTGCCCACAAATATGGACCAAACAACGGCACAAGTGGAAAAATCGATTTTGCTCAAATTTTGCCCATAGATTGGCCCTAGTTTGAAAACAAACGGACCGTAGTTAGTTTCCGCTAAGGAAGCTTTTGTTGGAAGAAATGTGCAAAAAATGATTTCGCCCCGATTGGGCTCAAAACCTACTTCCGGTTATGCTGAATTTTCTGAAAATTTGATTGCTTCGCGCGTCGCACAACAGCTACTTGAGAATCTCTCAATGGTTTTTATCTTCAGCTCAGGTCTTCATGGTATGACTGAGGTAAAAATAAAATAAATTGAGGTTTCGTTTGAGCCCGAAATCGAAGTGACATGCAAAGTATTACAATGTGTTGCAAGTGAATTATAGGACTAAAATATCGCCATATTTTTCTATGGGCTATAACTTTAAATGCCATAAAAACACTTTCTACGGGTTAACTATACGCCCACCTTTTTGAAAATCAAAAAGCATCTCTGGGCAAATGGTTTTAACTCTCCCGCCTTGGCCTGTGTTTCTCATAAATTTTTTCCTGAACCGCCGTGGGAATGTAAACAATTGCGTGACGCGGGCGGTCACCCAGAATACACAATTCGTTTCCAACAAACCGCATATGGTTATCTCAGAACGTTTGGGTGAAAAACGAAAAGCATAATGGACCACCTTTACATGTACTTTAATATTCTGAAAGGCATTGGTTTAGAAATTTTAGCCAAGGTAATTGGCGTGATAAACAAGAGTTCAAGAGGATCGCAAAAATTTAGGAAATTCTTACCGGTAAGACTGCTAAAAGATAGCTGTAATGAATAAATATTTTTATCTTTGTTTGATCTATCGGGTTTCACTGTAAAGATTTTGAGGAAAAGAGAATAAAAAGTTGACACTGAGTCATTACAGTCATTAAGGTCGGCACACACGATGGGACTAGTCCCTGCGACTAGTCCCTGCAACAAGTCGCATCGTGTGAACTGGCCACTTTTGCCACAAAATCTAGTCGCTGGGACCAAAATTTGGTCCCTGCGACTAGATTTTGAAGCAGTTCACACAATGCGACTGGTCCCTGCGACTAGTCGCAGGGACTAGTCCCATCGTGTGTGCCGACCTTTAAGAATACCCTAGAGACTATTGTTACACTCCTTCGGTGTTTTAGTTTTATCACACATTGTATACATATACCAAGCAAGACGCCGTTAGAAATTTGCATTTTTAATTTTGCTGGAATAGGCAACAGTAGCAGCAGAAACGTCCAATATATATTTCTCAGCCAGTGTCAACTTTTTATTCTCTTTTTACCAAAATTTTTAACATGCCTGGCTACACACCAAATATTTTTAGGTTTCACTTTATTTCGAACATTTATCTCTTTCTTTTCGAACTATCTTATCTTGTCTTGTTATGAGACACTCTTGGTTTTGATAAGTTTGAATTGGCTTATGAATCTTGTTCTTGTGTTTTAGAATTGCTCATCAAAGCCAGAATGTGAGGGACTAGATTTACCCGCATTTCTGCTCACTTCAATTCAACGGCTTCCTCGATATGTTCTTCTTCTTCGAGTAGGTCTATTTTTAGAATGTAAGTAAGTAAAGAGGAATGAATTTTACTATAGCAATAACTGTGGCGAGGAGACCCCAAGAAACCACCAGGCTTATAAGGCTTATTGTATAATCTTCATATTTCAACCTGTTCTATTGTCCTCATCGATAAATATGTATTTTAAATTATCAGGCATCTGTGGCATTAACAAGTAATATCGTGAATATCGACTGCCTGGCCGGGCAAAAATCTGAACAAATATTAGAGAAAGCTGAAACAGAGTCTGTAATCATATCCCGTTATGGAATGAGTTTTTTATCGCTTGGGTAATCAGTTACGGCCTTGGCTGGAACTAAGCACACTGTCCTAGATGGCCTCAGCTTTCGAGTAATTTTGTCGCAAGAAAAACAAAAGAGCTTCAAATTCCAATTATCGTAAATCAATTTAATTATGTTTTCTTTTCATCGTTTTCACAGCAACTTTCAAAGTACACTGATGCTGGACATCCTGACAGTTTCCACATAGAGAACGCCTTAGAGACCATGAAGCAGATGATAAACGTTCTAAACGATTCCATTCAGAGCTTTTGCAAGCTTGCCCACAACTCACAGTTTCGACGAAGCTTCAAGAGAAAGTTAGTTGTAAAGAAATTACCTTGTTATAGCAATCAATCAACCTGATTTTTTTAGTTTACATTTTGCAGCTGGATTGGCCCGCGGATAGCTGGTGCTAGTTTAGGCGAGCCAATCTGTCAAGAATTAGTTACAAATGTTTTTTATGATTATTTTTAACACTGATACTTCCAAGAAAATTAATTTACTTATATCCATGCCTGATTTGACTTATTCTTAGGTCTTTGAAGAAGAAAGGAAAAGAACTTGTGAAGAACAGGCAGAATTGTCTGGACAATGATAGGTGTGCATCTCATTTAAAGTTGAAGCTCTTTACCCACGTTTTGCTGATTCCTTGGCGAGTGCCAACAACAGAAGTGCACAGTGCATTCACTCGACAAGACATGACAATTTTAAGTGGCACCACCATGTCACTTAACAATTTTTAATGTCGTGAGCAAGCTGCAGATCCATCTGATCACCAAGCTTAATCACTGCACCTCTTGCAGAGACCCTCAGACATGTACATTAACTCAATAAAATGTTTCTTTTCACAGAGGATCTGTAGGAGCAAGCAGCGTCTCAACCCTGTCCGTGGATTCCACTGGACCAGGGAACACTTCCTCGAAGGATGGATCGCCTGAGCGTTTTACGTCTCAAGCTATTATTTCAGAAGAGAAGTAAGTTTGTTTGTTGGTTTATTGCGCAATTTTCTTGATTTGTGTGTTCAAATATGTCGGTTAACTTCCGGGTTAGGGTTATGGTTAGGTTTTGCTGTCATACGTTCGTGATATATGGCCTCGTCTCTCAACCAAAACAAATTCGGCTGTTTCCATCTTGTTCTCTGCACTGAATATTAGTCAATCTCCACCAAGAAATTTCTAGAAGATGAAGCACATCTTTCTGCACTTCGACTTGTGATATGGTTGCCTTTGGAACTATCGGGACCAATAAGAGTGGTCGGACGGAAACGACAACAAAAGCAAAAACCTGTGCAAACACTCTATTTTAAGATACAACTTGAATATAGTAGCTTACGACTCGAATACATCTCGACACCAATACACACAGTTCGCTCGATTACACGAGTGATTATGCAAAATACAATTCTCAAGAAATTGTTAGTCTTCCGAACAGAGAGCGATATGCTCTTGCTAGAGATTAACGCCCAAACGTGCATTAATGTCATCAACTACGACTGTACAAGTGATAATTATGCGTTTTCGCTTTCCCATCGATGCAGCATAAATCAACCTCTGAAAGCATAAAACTACTCCTGAACTCTAACAACTGTAAATAAATACTTAACTCGAAAATAAGTAATGAACTCTAACATGTAAATAAGCGAGTAATGAATTTTGTTTCCTGATGTACGGATCTACGTAATGCATTGTTATTGTAATGAATAATAATAATAATAATAATAATTATAATAATAAAAATAATAACTTAATTTATAAATAATCGGATGTAGAGAATTCATCTTTAAAACCTTCTACGATTGTAATTTCTTTGAATGTTCAAGGCTGTGTCGCCAGAAAGATGTGTATTTCTATTAGATCCTCAATCGTTTGAGAATGATCATGGATTATGATGTAGTTATATATAGGCGATATACAACCTACATGAAACAGAAATAAACATCTTTCTGGCGGCGACACAGCCTTGAACATTCAAAAAAACTGTAAAACGTTTTTAAGATAAAATCTCTACATCCGATTATTTATAACAGCTAGGAAATTTTAATGAAAGACGAAGTTAAGTGAAGTTCAAAATATGTAATCAAAAACTTGTGATTAAACTAAGTCGACAACAGAGAAATCAGATTATGCCCATTGTACAAGTCAAATCGAGAGGAAAATGAAACTCATTTCTTATATCAGTGTAGCAGACACTCTTTACAGAGTCAAACTTTCTTAAATCAAATCGATGAAATAATACCTGAAATTATAAGGAAATCAACCCCTGAAAGCATAAAACTACTCATGAACTCAAACGACTGTAATAAGTACTGAACTCGAAAATGTAAATAAGCGAGAAATGAAGTTTGTCTCCTCAAGTACGGACCAGAGGACAAATTTTCTAGTGTCACGTGACAGATGTTAAAATGTTACGGTTTTTTTAATTCATTGCATCACGACACTATTGGTCTTTGTTTACCCCAAGTTTCAGGGATTTCGCTTCAATACTTTCCAAAGTAGACATGTTGGCGTGAAGTCAGTTGGTATATGTACAAAAGTAGACTTTTGAGAAAAATGCACTTAAGGTTTCTTACACCATGAATTACGCATTTAACAAGCCAGGAAGTTGTAGGGATGGGGGAGGGGGGGGGGGGCATTTGCATGTTGCATATTGGAGGAGTGTAATAGTTGTTGTATTTTGTAAAAGGTAACTGCAATTGTAGGAAATATTACTTTTTATAAGGAAAATTATGAGCCAGGTGATTCAGACAACAGTTTTCACAAGTAATTACAACTATCTAGTGGTGCATGTCTTAAAACCTTTTCCACTAAGTATCCTTTCATATTTGTTGACACTGATGTACATTTGTGGTCACTTTCGGACTGTAAACAACCTTCGTTATGGCCGTTGCTACGTCGAGAAATTAATACCAATGTGTGCATGTACTTTTATTGAATTTCACACTTGTCTAAAGGCAAATTCAGCAGGATCATTTCCAAACGCTTTAAATAATATAGAGATTTAGGCCAGCCTAAAAGCGTAGCTCCTGGGCTGGCTTGTTCAGAGCCCGATTAAGCCAACCCAGTAAAAGGTAGAAGTTTGATTTTAGTTTTGTAACTTTACGGTGAGGTTTTCTGTACATCGTTTGGCCTTCTGATTTGAGTTTTAATAATCACCATATACACAAAACAAAGCAGTAAAAAATATTTGTAAGGAGCAAAAAGTTATAATTTGGTTTACTTTTAATCCCGGGTTAGAGTTAATTGGCTCACTCCTGCTGTTTATTACAAGTCAACCTGACATGAGCCCGCGACCCAATCGAAAACCAGCACTTGGTCAGCGGTCAACTTCAACAAAACACGTCACCTCGATAAGCTGTAAACTTGAGCCCGCGATATGGTCAGGCGATACTGGTCAGCGAATATCTTGTTTTGACAGGTGTCAATTGATCATAACATGGATGCCCAATATCACGGTAAACCAAGGGCTGCATGTTTCTGTCAACCCATTATTTGGAGTGTGGCTGCCATGTTGCGCGACTCCGTCGCCGTCGCCGTCGCCATCGTCGTGCGTACGCGTCCACGGGCAATACCGCTAGCCATTATAACCATGAGAAAATCCATTCATGGGTTTCCTTTTTTTTCCCATATGAGTATGGGGCTCTGCTTGGTGGCCCGTCGGGCCGCTGGAGTTCCGCTATTATGTTAATTTAAAAATGGCATTTTTCCTGAACAACGTCATGCTTTAGTCTGTCGGGCCACCTTAAGTATGCAGTTAAGAAAACGAAATAATTATCTAAAAGCAATTCTAAAAAGATGAGTTTTTAAACGCGATTTAAACACGGCGACCGTTGGACTAAACTTAATTTCAAGAGGCAGATCATTCCATAACTTGGGGGTGGCAACAGAGAAGGCTCTGTCCCCGTAAGTTTTCAGACGTACCCTAGGAACTTCCAAAAGATATTTTCCAGCAGATCTTAAACTTCTTGGTGGATTATAGTGGACTATAAGTTGACTTATAT
>JAHPZR010001090.1:0-22500 GCA_019787425.1 Platygyra sinensis | reverse complement strand
GAAGGCAACGAGATCCTGATCCCCGCGAAGTGCATCTCACTTCTTCAAGAAGTGCAGAATCTCATCGAGGCACCAGGCATGTTTTAACACAGTGAAAGATGGCAAGCGATCTTGTCGCGACATCTTGGCGAAAGTGCTCACAAAGAACAAGTCAGGATAAAATGTAGATTAAAATTTGTTCGCCGACTACTCGGCGCTAGTAGGAACGGCTACTTACCACTAGACCACTGGAGAACAAGACGACGGGAAGTTGTATAACTAAATATTTAATAGAGTCTTGCACAGAACATCACTGATCTAAAGTGATTATATTAGGCCTAAGCGCAGATTTTAAATGGTTAGCTCTTGTTTAAGGTTTAGTGATCGACCATTTCCATTCACTTTCTAAAATTACTTTTTAGCGAGTAATTATATATGTTTACTACAGGGTGTAGAATAAGCTGTAATGCAAGGACCACTTGTACAAACAGCAGCGGAATGAAGCCGGATCTTGGTTCAGATCAGGATCAGCGGTTTATTTTCACTGTAGAATTAGCGCATGAATTATATTGTTTAAAAATTGAGTTTTGCTCAACCAGCGACGTGGTGGTCTAATGGTTAGAAGAGAGGATTAGAAAGCGGAGATTCGTAGGTTCGAGTCCTGTCCTAACACTGATAATTGTCTTTTTGCAACTGACTTCCCAGAATTCCTATCAGACTTTTGGGTTGTAGAGAAAGAGGTGTTTTTACCAGACCCCGCTCGTCGCGCGCCTGCTTTTTTTATCGTCCTGACTAACCGAGAGCCTGGAACAGGCTACAATGGGCGACAAAAGTGTTGAGACACTTGGTAGTAAAATTCGATTTTTGAGCGTCTTGGTCACATTTTGCCCCCTTCCCCCCAAAACAATGTTGATTTTTCTATTTCTTCGACTACACAGACCACAGCGCCCACACAACATTGAAATGGGGGGCCGGGGGTATCAGAGAATTAACGCTAGATGCAAATAAAATAGAACAAACGCTTAAGTATCGAAAAGCGTCATTTCCTAAAAGTGTCTCAACTACTTTTGTCGCTCATTGTAGTCTTACCGATCTCCGGCCAAAAGTAATTTCGTAAAAAGACTCTTCAGACGGCCCGCGAAGGCGTAAAAACAATAGAGTGGGAGTTTGCGGGTTAATAACCGTTAGAGCCTGGTTAAACAAAAAATTTCTGCCAAACCGCAACTAGAACCTGACACTAGCTGCCTAAGACTTCCCGGTATAAACATAAGTAAATGAAAGGCAGCGCTATTAGGCTTGCCACTTAACACTTTTCATTACTGATTGCAACAAATGATTTCCTGAAAAAAGTTAAGAACAAAGTAAGCTTCATAGCTTTCCTTTTGTAGCAAAATGTGAGACCCACAAAGCCAAAATATCCCCCACCCTTCATCCCCAACCCATGCACCGATAGCGGCAGAAAAGGCCCCTGTTTATTTCGCACCCATTCCCCCTCCTCTTTTGAGTACCAATGGATCCACCACCACTTATTTGTTGATGATTCTAATTTCAAAGCTGTTGCATATGCCCCCTCCCTTCCCCCATAGCTACATGTTTCTTTCTCAACAAAAGTAGTTCTTACCTGCTAGTGGTGGACCGCTGGACAAGAAAACCGACACCAACATCATCTTCCATCCAATCACAGCTGCAGTCTTTAACAGGTCAGCAGTGAGAAGAGTCACGCTCAAACTTGTTAGGAAGAATCTATCGGCGACACCATAAACTACAATATAGATAACCAGGGATGTGTACGTGGTGGTTAGAGTCACAAGGATCGTGTTCAATCCAGCTTCAAATTCTGCCGCCTCGAAGACAAAGAATGTGTGGACCTTCTTATGGTTGCACAAAATATCTGCCAGAAGGCGGCCTATGGCGGAACACAGTCCGAAGTAGATGAACAGCTGTGATCCCTTCTCAGCCGAGAAACTCAAACCTTCACAGAAGTGAATCTGAAGTTAAAAAAGCAATAAATGAATTGGTCAATTTGACTGGCCGCAGCAAACTTTGAAACCTAGCGGCTAAAAAGTTGTGCGCTTTCCATTCGCTTGAAAGTTCTTTAATTCATTGTTCACGCTTGTTCGGTCAAGATGGGTAGATGTTGGCCGCGTTCTTCTTTTTTTCTTTTTTTTTTGCATGATTATTGACCTGAAATACGTCGCAGAAGAGAGCTTTCTCAAATCCAGCCATCTTGACCGCGCAAGCTTGGTCAATAAGCCATATTGATGAACCTGCGAGACAAAATGACCAAACTCCACCAGGCATGCGGCAACTATTATGGCAATAACAGGAAGCTCTTTCCCCACAGAAATCAATGAGCTTCTTCTTCGTTGCAGCCTTTTCATCTTTCTCCTCTTCTCCACTAGCACCCTCATCTTCTTCTCTGGTGATACTTTCTTTGTCACTCTCGACGTTGGAGTCAAAAGTCACGGTAAGTGAACACAAAACAAACGCGACCCCGGCCATAATAGACCAATTTCGATATATCAAAATTCAGCCTAACACAATAGACCTTAGTACGAAGCTCTGGGGAATAAACCCCACAAACTCTGTACTTGTTGCCCAGAGCCTCGTACTGAGGTATATTGTTTCAATCTAAATTTTAATATATCGAAATTGGTCTATGCCGTAATTGACTTGCCAGCTACCGGTGGTGCTGATAAGTGCCTCTAATGTAGGGCCCATAAAAAGGACCCCTCCGCCGTGCCCTGCTTTTAACACGCCAGTGGCCAGTGACTGTCTTTTCTTAAAATACTGACTAATGACAACCCGTCCCGAAGAGAACGTACAACTTGATTCTGAGCCGAACAGAAACCTGAGGCTGTAAGTGAAAAAGAGCGCCATCATGTTCTCCACAAAAGAGCTGGCTATCAAGCTCACTACACAGAACGCGCCTCCAATCACAGTACGGCAGCCAAACCGCGTGATCAAAGCTGCAGACAGATGACCAGTGAGGAAAGTCAACGCAATGGCTACAAAGCCCACCCATGCTGACAATCAAACAAATGCATTCGTTACGAGAACCCTTCCGTTCAGGAATATCTTCCAGTCTCGTCCAATAATTAAGTAAAGTAATACAACTTATAGTGCAACGTTCCCGGAGTGTCAGGCTTTCGCGACTCGCTTTTATAACTTAATTCATCATCACTTCAGTGAAGATCTTTAAAATGTCAACAAGCATTTTTTTTCTCTTTGTAAGCGAAAAGGGATTTAAACTGATCTTTTCAACAATGTTTACTGCAGTAAATTTCTTTGTAAGCCTTAATATTTCTCTTTTTACGTTTTGCAGGGGTATTTTCTTTTCCTCCCTTTTTTTTGTTATGGGAACTAAAAACGCCCTTCAGACTGCACTACAATACACGTTCGAGGTACGTAAGAAACATCGGGAAATCAAATATTTTCTCCATCCACAAAAAAGCGTGAAAATTCTTACACAGCGCGCAGACAACCAGACTACGCGTATCTAAAATAACTTTTGTGAGACCACTTAACTTCTTTGGCGCATGGGCGACGACGTATCTAGACTAATCTGATAGTTGGTTAATCACATGCAAGCAAAATCAAAGCTCTTATTGATTTCCACTGGGAATGGTTTCTTTTTCATCCAAAAATTCCCCCGGAAGTCACCTTCGCGTTGGTTATTCATTCATTAAGAGTTTATTGAAAAATCAAATGAAACAATAAATTCGACAAAAATGCCATAAACTACTACTTGAATTAACATACTACTACTTGAATTATCATACCTATTAACTGAAGACATTCAAATATTGAATACCCGTCTTTCTGGATGAATAGTGACCTGGAACCAAAAATAGACGTGATGGTTCACTGTGAAGTAAAAAGAAAAACATAGTACAAAAGCTCGGCAAGTTTTAACACGCCTCGGGAAAGCAATCACGGGGAAGCAATCGCGCGTTCTTAAATCTATGATAGACAAAAATATACAATAGCAATGTGATTCGAGACAAAAGAAAATTATAATGAAGACAACAACAAAAAAAAAAAAACATGAGTGAAAATCAGCGCAATATTTTCCTGAGTTGACGCTAAAAATTAGCAGCCTTAAAATGTTTCAATTTATCTGAAACTCCGCTATAACGTTGAATATGGATTAATGTCATTGAGGGCAAGTCTAAGAAAATTCATCTAGTGGTTTTTAATTTCCGCCCAATTTAAGAATTTTAGAAGCAGGCTTTTAGAAAAAGCAAACTAACAGCCTACATTCAGTGGTAGAGCACCGGACTAGCGTGCGAGAACTCGCGGTTTCAAACCCCCGGCCAGACCAACACCCCCCCCGGGGGGGGGGGGCACTTCCATATATGGCCTATATAGGTATGTGCCACGGGATAGGGTAGGGTTTTTGAGGTTCTCGATCCCTAAATAGGGTATCGTTTTTGCCCCTGTGAACAATGTGTTCCCAGCGTTATCCTTAGATAGGGTATCTAAATTGTATCAACTAAAATTGCAGTGTAAAAACGCCTAGCTAAACGAAAAACAAATGATCTGCGAAAACCAAAATATCCATTACAAGTATTAGCAAACTTTTAATATCAATGATGTCCTGAACAAGAACAAGAATAAGCCAAAAGAACCCGTTGCAACGGTCCCCAAGAAAGATGTTATTATTTTATTACCTTATATAGGTCTCCGTAGCAACCTCATTACTAAGCGTTTTAAATCTTGTGTTAATCGTTTCTACTCTTTTGTTAATGTTAAAGTTATTTTTCAAAACACCCGACGCATCAAATCCTTCTTCCCATACAAAGACCGACTCAACCGATCACAATTATCCAAAGTCATTTACAAAGCTAGTTGCTGGGACTGCAAAGATTTTTACATTGGGAAAACGAAGCGAAGACTTCACGACCGGAAAACGGAACATTTCAAGGCCCTTTCGAAACACGATCACTCTTCGGCAATTGCTGATCACGTTAAAACAACTGGCCACAACATCAACTGGGACCATTTTGACATTTTGGCATCTGGCAAGACTGACTACCATTGTAAAGTTAAGGAGACCTTGTTTATTCAAGAGTTACAGCCAGCTTTGAATGCCAATGTCAGCAGTGAAAAGCTTTTACTCTATTAGAAAGCCTTTTCATTGTCCCTTTACAGACAGTTTCCGTTTGAAACGTCTTAAATTTCTATTGATTGCAGTTGTTTTCTGTCTAGTTTCCAGACCCCCATTTATACAGTATAAATAGCTTTTCAAAAATTCGTAACCGTTATTCTTTTGAAAATGTATGTTGACTAGCATACGAAACATCAAGATTATAAAATGAAAGTTTTCAATATGTTTATCACCGCTGTTTGTTTTATCTTTTTAATCAAATTAGCAAACTGGTTTTATAAAAATTTGCGTTGTGCCGTACGCAGTTAGCCGTTATTTGGTTTTTGTTTTCCCATTGAATAGGATGTAATTCTGCGGGTTTGGGGCTTAAATAGGGTATCAATTTTCGTTTGCTTCATCCTTAAATAGGGTCAGGTTTTAGGACCGTTCCCGGCACACACTTATCGGAAATTTACGGGAGTGCCCCCTCCCCCGGGACCAACAGTCAGGGTCTTTAAATAACTGAGGAGAAAGTGCTCCCTTTGTAATGTCATCTGCAAATTGTTAGACTTATTAGTCTTCCCGGATAACGACGATAAACCGTAGGCCCCGTCTCACAACTCTTCATAATTAACTCTGTGGGACATAAAAGAACCCACACACTGTTCGGAAAGAGTACGGAACGTAGTTCCCGGTGTGGTGGTCTATCTCTCCGAGAGCAAACAATGTATGTTCCCTCCCCCTCCCCCACTGACTCCCCTACCCCCAAAAAAATATCTTTTAATATTTGGAGCTGATATTTTTGTTTATTGTATTTTAGAGTATTCAATTTTACATATTTTTCTCATAATTATTATAACAATTCGATGTTTCGGGATGTTCCGGAATGTTTCGGGATGCTCCGGGATGTTTTGGAATGTTCAATGTTCCGGATTTTATCGACGGCCTCTCCAGAACAGTTTCCAATGCAAATTTTAGCTAAAAGTATAGCGCCCCAGGATACGATGTTCCCGTTTCATAACTGGGAGAACAATAACCTAACTATTATTTGACGGACAACAGACTGTTATCGTAGCTGCGGTTTTCATGTGGTTTTCAACACATAGATATAACTGCCCAATATGACATTCTGATCTACCCAAAAAATCCAGGCAAAAATCGATTATAAAACCAGACAAAGGTGTTGAAAAGCGTGCACGAGCAAACTTGGACTTTTCTCAACATGTTGAAATCAAAGGGACGATAGACTGTCAACATTTTATGCATGAAAGTACTCATGCATATGAGTACCTCATTAATCTCACTGAACCGTTCCGCGTTGAAAGTACAACTGCATTTCGGAGCAGACGTTGCTGATTACATCAAGAAACTTTCTCATTACTCTTTTGGCGCTGGCGTGGTAAACTAAACAAAGGAATTACGGCAAGATGCAGTTTTAACTAAACCAGTTTGGCTATTGTAACCTATCCGGTACAGCAAATGCACAAATGCTTGAGATACTGATAGACGGTTTTACCGCAGAACTGCGTTACGCCTTTAGCAGTTAAGCAGCTAACTAGGCTTACTTTTATTTGGCGTAGCGTTCTTGCTTTCCCAGCTCAAGTTTCTCATTAATTTGTTTTAAAACCCTCTGGGCAAAGCAAAACGCTATGAATGATTATGTTCAATGAACTTCACCAGATGAACTCACCGGTTAGACTACAATACGCTATTCTATGAAGACAGAGTTGTACATTAAATGACGTTATCTACGCTACTCTCAAATATGGTGTCAATTGAAAGCGCTTCTCAAGAATTTTCACTTAAGACCATACTAGATAGAAAAATCGAAAATTGCCAAACTTTGTCGCAATAATGAACTACATGTTTGGAAAATTACTTAAGTTTTACGGTGACTTTTTAACCGCGCGACCATAGCCCGAGCGCGGTTCTTCTGCCAAATCGTTAGCGGGACTTCGAATCACGCAACTTATGATGTTTATTCGCCAAAAAGTTGTTGATACATTAATACACGGAAAATGTTACGGATATTGTTTTCTTTATTGTGTTTAAAATATATTTTCTTTTGGTTTTATCGAAGTGTTGGATTCGAAGGGAATATTAAATCTGTATTATGTCAGCCATGGAATGCGTTGAAGTTGCAAGACGTTTCTTCTCTATCTAAGCTACACGTATCAAACAATGCTTATGGAAACCAGCGGCGCGTCGGCTACACGGTATGATTACCATAATTGTCAGCCATCTCTTAGGCGTAGCCAAATGGGGTCCTAAGGTGCCTATGACTTCCCCCCTCTTTCTTGTGCTTTGTGAGCTTTTCTTAAGCAAACAACTTCCAACAGGTGGCGAAAACGACATGACAATGTGGTGAGTACCCTCACTTTAACACATTGTGACCCCCCCCCACCCCCCCTCTTTGAAAAATCTTGCCTACGCCCCTATCTTAAAATACAAATCTAGTCAATGTATAGTTGTACTATATCAAAAGAAAATAAGCAACTGATTTGTTCTAGCCCCTACCTAAGCTTGTCGGAATATCTGCAATTTAGATTTGCTAGACGGGAGTCGTTGGTATAAGGTTTGGTTTCTTATGTTGACTCTCAATTGGCTTGAATCCTTCGCTATTGTTACAAGTGGTCAAATGTGTTTGTCAGTTTGAAATTACAGAGAAGATATTAAAATTTTCAGGACGGGACGGTAGAGACGGAAGGAAAGGTCCCGCGGGACCTCGAGGCATTGCGGGATCAAAAGGTATCTAAAGCTAGCTCTTTCAGTTTCTCTTAGATTGACGCATGTGTCCACCCTTAATCTTTGAAGATTCCTCTTCTTATGTTTTTTTTTTTTTTTTTTTTTTTTGCGATTGTTTTTTCATTTCATCCAAGACCCCTACATGGCTCCGCCTAGCCTCGTAGATTTTTGAGCTACAAGCAATCAATATATCATGTTACCGAACTAGAGTAAGCGCCTTATTGAGCAAAATATTAGCTGAGTTTAATTTGGCAAGTTTAGATATTTAGCCCGCAGCTCGATCCAGAAACTTGCCTGAAATGACGAGACCAATATTGTTCGAACGTATTTATTAGAAAGACTGAATATTAATGCGTCTTCGCGATCCGTTCTCGGTAGACGCGCACCCGCAAAAGTAAGGCATTTACTGCGTTTTTCAGGCTGCTTTTGTGAAAGTTGAACTCAAATTGCGCGCTAAATATGCGACAAAAAAAAAGAATTTTTTACAACAAACTGGATTCTTTTGTGCAATGTTTTGAAAAAGCTATTCGCCGGAACTAGTAAGCAGGCCATTTCTGTAGTCCATATTCTAAAACTTGGAACTTTCTGGATACCAGTTAGAATTCTCATTTTTATCTTGAACCAGTTTGCTAAATAAATTTTAAAACGACACCACGCTGATTTTTTAAAATACAGATCCTGTTGGTCGACCGGGAAGTCCTGGGCCCCAGGGACCTGCCGGGCCGCAAGGAACAATAGAACCAGAAGGACCGGGGCTGTCAGGTGTGAGTTACAACCGCTGGGGACGAACGAACTGCTCAGGAGATGCCATTACGGTGTACACAGGTAAGGGGAGAAAATGCATTGACCTGAATCAATAAAAATAATTAATACTAACTAAACCCTAGCTAAACACGGTGGCATGCAACCAGTTTGCCTGACGAGGGATTTTAAGTTGGTATGGCAAAGCCTCTCCTAAAATCGACACCTAATGAGGGGAAGTCAGGTTGATTCTTTCGAAATTGATATATCATCGAGGACGGTCTATCGCCAAGTCCTAGGTCCATCTCCTAGGATCCCTCGTCAATTTGTACTTCCCGCAATCTTTCTCTCAGTCGGCCATTCATTCCTGTGCACTTTGTTGCTCGGCCGGGTCAGAATTTGATCTTGTCCTGATGTCTTTGGTTGTAGGCTCCATGGGCGGTGGATATTACACACACATAGGCGGTGGTACAAACTACGTCTGTCTTACCAACAAACCCATTTATGACCAGTTCCAGAGTGGATGGCAGGGTGGAGCTGCAATATACGGTACCGAGTACCAAACATCATTCGCGAGCTTTTCAAGAGGCGATCTTTATCAACATGATGCATCGTGTGCTGTCTGCCACGTCAGATCACGTGGGTCACAAGTGATGATTCCTGGAACAAACATGTGCCCATCAGGTTGGACCAGAGAGTATTATGGGTACCTGATGACCTCTCACTTCAACCATGCCCATCCCAGCGAATTTGTGTGCGTTGACGTAGATGCCGAGGCTGTGCCAGGAAGTCACAAAGACACAAATGGGGCTTTGTTATACGTAGTAGAGGGTCATTGTGACCATGCCTTGCCTTACAAGCCATACATTCATGGCTATGAACTGACCTGTGTTGTTTGTACTAAATAGTTAACTCACTAATGTAACGCAACTATAATTTGCTCGAGCGGTGAAGGGTGGTTAGCAATTAACAAAAATGTTGCTCTGAAAACCAAATTGCAAATGTAACTTTTAGGGCCTGGATATCCCATTGTATGCTAAGAAAGCATAGCCTGCGAACAGGCCCCCGATTGGGTTTAGTGTGAGCTAGCTGAGTGTGGTCTAGGGCTAGCGTGACGAGCCGAGAGCAATCTGGTGACGGAAGGCTCTCCCACCTTCTTCGTTAGCGGATTCTTTATTTCGCGCTAAATGGCTTGCTTCGCTCGCCAAATTGTTTTACGTCCTCGCTGGAAGCCTGTTTGCAGGATAAGAAAGCGTGTCTTTGAATGCAATGTTTAGTATTTTTCTAGATCTTAGAGAAGGTGAAAGCCTGTGTAACGTTCAACTATTACGCGCAAATAAACATTATAAGCAATTCAAGATATATCGAACAAAAGTTCTTTGGCTCGCATGTTTAGTTAGAAGATAGGCAATGCGTGATGTGGCCAACCCAGCTGCCTGCTGGTCATAGTCCATGTAACCTTAGCGGCTCATTTTAATAACAAACGTGCCTGAAGCACGTTAAAGAACTGTTTAAACTGACTGGGAATATAAACGACCCAGAATTACAAAAATACTGCTCACGAAGCGACTTGCAAATCCTCCAGCACGTGAGAAAGTGTCACATGATATTACGTAACAAACAAACCGGAAATGAAAATAACAATACGGAAGTAAAATGGTAGCCACAGTCCAAGATGGCGTCCTCGGGAATGTTTGCAAATCACTGCCCGTTACATGCCTGCTAAAACGGTGCTATGCTAATCGCTAGCTTTAGCACCAGGCTTTCCTAGCCCGGAGGGAGAACGCCCACATATATACTCGAATCAAGAATGTCTAGGCCGGCAAGACCCGTACTCGAAACTCTCCTTATTCAACGCGATAACCAGGTGCCATATCTCCATAGGGTTAGAATAATCTGAATCATTACTAAAGAGTTTTGGATTATTATGTTTACATCTAAACCAGAGTTTTAGTTTTGCCGTCTGCCATCAAGAGTTGGCAGTATTATTCAGCCTTAAAAAGCTAACAGTTCAGTGGTCTATCTGTTTCCTATCAGGCGCCATATTCTGATATTGTGAAAGGTATAAACTGCTGACAGCTCAAACAAGCGACTAGCTGTGGGCTCTGAATTTGACATTCCTTTGCGCTGACAGCCCGTTTTTCCCATTTTTTGTCAAAACAGTGTCCCGTTTGGAAAAATTCGTTTTCCGAAGGCATTCCGTTGATCTTGGACTCACTTTGCCGTTCCAAACAGGAAAAAACCGCCAAAAGCCAGCGTCTAAGTTTCTCCCGTGTTAACGACTTGTTACTTGAGTTCCGTGACCAAATGACAACTTGTAATGAACAGAACGACAACAGTCGTTCGTATGTTCTGGCGCGTTACAGTTAAGCAAAAACGAGTTTCCCAATGGGAGATGTTTTGTGATTAAGGTTATTGTATACTTCAGGGGTGTCTCGCGTCCAAACGATGAAGCGCGTCCGGTTTAATCTGTAGATACCTAAACCCTGATATCAAATTAAAGCTTATAGAGCTGGCTATCAAATTATACTATGAATTTTTGACGACCACTAAATTCGAGCGCCCTAATCACTTTTCGAAAGCTACAAGTCAAAGCGAATTTTGCTTTTCGCCAATTTATTATTTTTCCTCGGTTTCAGGACCAAATGTGCTAAAAGAGGTGTCTGCGTTTTGCCATATTCAATTGCAATTTATTCGAGAAACATCTGTCACTGACTCATTTTTGCTATAAAACGAAATGTTGTCACTCTGTGACTCTGGATGCATTGAATTCATTGAATTGATACTCATCCTTACCTAAGGACTGTTCAGTTGGCGAAAATTCAAACTGGATGCCTCATCTTTTGACTTTTACGTGACAGCCTTCTCCGACCGCCATAAGAACCCTATCAAGGTACAACTTCGTAAAACATCAAGTTCTTAGAGTGTCTCGGTCTGATTAGAATTAAGAACTCAGAGGGATAGGTATATTGTTTTCTGTATCTTTTTATTTTTGAAATATTACAACGTCCCGGCATGACCAGCAATTCATATATTACCATTACTCTCAATCTTTTTCTTTTGGCTCGGAGCAATTACACTGTAGTGCATTAATGAATAGCGTAGTTCAGTTCTGGTAATAAAGCCACATGTGACTTTATGTAAGCCACAAGCGCAAGTTAATTCCAGATTGAACGAGATAAACCGTACCGTATTTATGCAAGCCACAAGTGCAAATTAATTCCAAATTGAACGAGGTAAACCGTATGATTACTTATTTATAATATGAACATGAAAAAATTCGCGTGGAGCAACTGCCGGAAGATCTTTCTTGAAGTCTATTTTTCTCATTCCAGAAAACTTTTTTCAAAGTTTCTGCACAAAAACGTGATATCATTGCTTTAGAAAATTTGCTATTGTCTTTCAGCCACTCATAATCCAGAATTACGATGTATAATTTCCACTGTTGCTGGTGTTACACTTTTTGCACTGGTGTTACACTTTTTGCACTTTGTTTCACTTGAACTGCACTGCTCTCAGCCAATCAGCATTGAGTAATTATTTCATGTATATTATTCTAAACGTAATCAATACCACTAAAATTATTACGGTATAAGTGATGGTCAAGGTTATTCTGCACGTGACATCAATCATGATATCAATCGTGATATCACGTGATACCTATTTATAGTCTTCACGAAGGTCTACCCTCCAAGCCTCCCTAAAGACGGACTCAAAATTTGGCACATATTTTTATATCCCAAAGGGAGAATTTTGAATTCACTTACTCAGATGGAGCAAGAAATAAGCAAGGAGCAGAAACCTGCGAAATGTTTGACCCCGGAGCGATTTCGTTGGTTTTTGTATTTCGTGGCAATATTGAGCATGCTCTCTTGCATTGTCGTACTGTTTGTGTCACTGATGTCCATGCAAAGGCGAATATCTTTGGTTGAAAGCAAGCTCAGTGAAGTTTCTGAAGAACTCAAACAAGTCCGGTCCAAGAATGAAGCTAAAGAATCCTCGAGCGTTGTACACGTAAGACTTGAGAGGAAAGCTAATCCAACAACGTCTTTGGCTGACCTTACTAAGAGAATTATTGCACTGGAGGGCAGTTCCTCGCTTCGAGGTCAGTAAACAGTTATCCAGTTAATAAATTGACGTCAATGTTTCATGCATTTGTCCTGTTGTTGATCATGAATTTCGTCATAAATCGTCATTTACCGAGTCACATTCAGTAAAATCTGCCAACCACATAACTCTTGTTCATTTGACCGAATAACTCTGAATTAATGTGGCGTTGTGAGGTGATAACACAAGTAGCTTGATCTAGAGCAGGAGAATCTTTGACGACTTTAATTTACGTGTTGCGTTAAAGTAGTCTAATGCCTCAGTCACGTTACTCCGTGTTGCTAAGCGATCACTCCATCCTCATCGTATGACTTTCCCTTATCAGCTGGTTCTCAAAGTACAGATACACCGCGTACACTGCATCTAGTAGCTGGGTAGACTATTTGAGAATACCGCTAGCCTATAAGCACACCAGAGAGTTTGTCTTCTGCCCGTTCACTTTAGCCTGATCCTTTTCCTGTTGTTACTATAGTAGTCACCACATACTATGTAACGTTATTTGATTTCTCAGTTGAAATTGCAGACTGAGAACGTAGCGAGACAATATATATTTATAAAGTTTCAGGACGGGACGGTAGAGATGGAAGACAAGGTCCCTCGGGACCTCGAGGAATTGCGGGACCAAAAGGTATTTTTTTTAATCGAGCCAACGTAAATGTTGCAAAACTTTTCTGGCTTTCTCAGTCTGTGACATTTATCCACCCTAAATCTTTGTTCGGTCAAGAGTCTGTCTCTCATATATGTTTTGAGATTGATTGCTTATCTCTTTAAAGATTTCTGGTTCCACCGACTGTTTTTTGTTAAAAATGTATAATAATTCATGCTGCTTTCTCTTTGAAATACAGGCGATGTTGGTCGAGCTGGAAGTCCTGGGCCCCAGGGACCTACCGAGCCTCAAGGAACAATAGGACCAGAAGGACCGGGGCTCTCAGGTGTGAGTTACAACCGCTGGGGACGAACCAACTGCTCAGGAGATGCCAGTGTAGTGTACACAGGTAACGAAAGAAATGGAGTCCTTAATTTGGGGGGCGGTGGTGTTGCGGGGGGGGGGAGGTATTTATCCCATTTTTCAGCTCCTATTTCGCAACTTATTTTTTTGCTTAACTTTAGGTTCCCTCCTGTTTTTGGGTGATTCCGAGTCCCGGTGGCCCAAATTGATCCCATTTTTCCAGTGAAACATATGCAAACCTCAGTTCCCATTGTACAGCTACAGGCCTCTCATGGCAACAACAACGCTACTGAAACCTATGAAATTCCTGACTAGGTCTTATGGTTGATATCACAAATAAAGCTTCCGTTAAGCCATCCCCTAAAGGGATGGGAAGGAGATAATTATTTCTCAATTGAGCTGTTTCAGTGGCGGCCTTTGAAACTCTTGGGCCCATCTCTCAGAATGTCTTCATCACTTTTGCTTCCACCTTTACCACAGTTGGCCACTCATTCCTCTGCTCTGCTCTTATTGCTCGGGTTATCTGATCTTTTTTTTTTGCCTTTGCTGCAGGTGCGATGGGTGGTGAATACTACACTCACACTGGTGGTGGTACCAACTACGTCTGTCTAACAAACAATCCCATTTATGACAAGTTCCAGAGTGGATGGCAGGGTGGAGCAGCAATATATCACGTGGCTCTCAAGTGATGATTCCTGGAACCAACGAGTGCCCATCAGGTTGGACCAGAGAGTATTATGGGTACCTGATGACCTCTCACTACGACCATGCCCATCCCAGTGAATTTGTGTGCGTTGACGTAGATGCCGAGGTTTTGCCAGGGAGCTACAGGGACACAGATGGGGCTTTGTTGTACGTAGTAGAGGCGAGCTGTAGCCATGGCTTACCTTGCAAGCCATATATTCATGGCTATGAACTGACCTGTGTTGTTTGTACTAAATAGTAAGCTCACAAAAATGTAAAACAAAAATAGCATAGTCGAGCTCTAATGGAGTGTTAGCAATATACTAAAATGTTGGTCTCTGTAAACCAAACTATAAATATAATTTCTTTTTGGGCTTGGCTCACACCACGGCCGTAACGACATAATGGCATAATCATTTTTATGGTTAATGCAGCCAAACAACACCACAGGAACATAATGAGATAAGCACAGAAACATACAAACTATGAAGAAAAAAATAAATATCTGTGAATTGAGAAATTAGGATTATTTGAATGACACGCATGCTTCATTGATTCATGTTATCTGCTTTTTGCAGTTTTAAGCTTCATCAGTCATTAGATTCTTGGATTAAACGTAAGACGATTAAAGGACTGTTTTAAAATTACTTTTAATATCCAATTAGCAAATTTTATTTCGCATCAATGTTTCAACCGAACTGATCCGCCTGCTTTGTTTGAGCTTTTGTCCGAAAAAAATACCGTAACGTTTAGGCATTTATTCGCACCATAGGCAAGGACTTCATGCTAGCCCACATTTGGAGCACATTCCCATATTGTCTTATCCATTTATATCCATATATAGAACGTCTCATCCATAAATGGATATGTGGGCTAGCATGAAGTTCTGACCGCACCATATCTTGCATTGCATTGTATTGCATTGCATTGTATTGCATTGCATTGAATTGCGTTGCATTGCATTGCATTGCATTGTATTGTATTGTATTGTATTGTATTGCATTGTATTGTATTGTATTGTATTGTATTGTATTGTATTGTATCAGTGTATTGTATTTAAGAAATACAAAACATGTACCGTGTTTCTATCGAGTTCTTGAAACACGAGTGGAAGTTTTGGACAACAGATGTGCTGCAATTTCCAAGCTTATATCTCAAAAGGGCGGATTTCTATGGTTTTGGGGTGACAAGGATTTCTTCCCCAATTAAAATCCTTACCATGCCAAATTCCAATCCTTTTTGATCAAAAATCCTGCAAAGTTAAAGGATTTATACAGGAATTACAATCTTTACCGTCGAGCCAAACTCCAATCCTTTTTTGTGGAAATCCTGTAAATTATCAAATTTTCAAACTGTCCAGTAAAATCGTTCCATTTTAGATAATGTTGAGAACCCTGAGATTTTCTCTTGACATTAATTTTATAACGGTATTTCTATTGCGTACGACACAAAGCAACAATTTAGTTTTAAAGGGTTAACTATACAAAGCATACAAGCATAAGTACTCAATACTCTCGGACAAAAAAGGGAGGAAGTAGCGGAACCGAGCAGATTCCACCCACCTAAACCAAAAAGACAAAACTGATAAACAAGGCGTAAATAATGTTAAGGTTCAGAATCCTCATCAAGTTCGCCGATACCCAGCAGAGGCCTCCTTTCGTCCGTAAACGAAGCAGACGTACAGAGTTGACACCAACGTCGCATATATTTGATGAGGAAGGCTACGAATCTTGCTATCTGGGAGAGAAATGCAAAAGTGACCAAGAGAGACAATAACACTGGAATAAAAGCCAAGGCCCCTACTTCAATCCACTCCAGGTAATCCAGGTAAGATTGCTCCGGCCTCAGATCTAAGCCAATATAAAGGAAGGTTGCCCTTGGTAGATTGATTGCTGCAATCATTGTCAAAGCAGAAAGGGACAAAGTCTCTGCTTTATTAGCCAGCAGGTCTCGATATGGATTCTTCAACATGTGATGAAGGGTCATCAGGAGACAAGCGAAAGCCATGCAAACCATACGCAACATTGCATTTTGAATAAGCGTATGACAAGCGAGAAGGACAAACCTTCGTCCAATCAGAACACTTTCCCAGTACAATGTTCCTCCGTCGTTTGAGCTTGGTAGGCGAAATGGACCATGAAGAACTTCCAAAACGTCGTCGCTGTCTTCCTGCGCATTCGTGGAATCCCTCTCTCTTCGTTTTCGAATTTCCTTGAGAGACCAGTACACGATAATTGGCAATGGGAAAATGCAAGCCGCAAGGAACTCATTTGCACTTATGGATGACTTATAAAGTTTGAAAGAACCAAAGTAAAGAACTAAGATGAAGGGCATCACAAACACTACAATGTAAGCGAGAAGGATGTACTGCCACCATTGGAAGCATTGTACATTTCCGTCAATAAATAGCCATTTTCTTGATCCAATAGACACGCAATGCATAAGCTTCAGGGATGTTTCCGCCAGTCGTTCGTAACCCAGTAGTAGAACTTCAACAAGAACCGCCACATAGTGACTTAGTTTTGGTTTTTCTTTTCGCCTGCAGATGTTGATGAAGACATGCGCGCAATAAATTAATAAAACGTCGGCCATTGTCATAGAGATGGTTGCAGAAAGAAGCAACTCCTTTGTCACTGCTGTAAGTCCGGAAAAGGGGCACCCGATTCTGTCATTTACTGTTCTAATCTGGAAATTGAAAGCGGACACACCAGATAGACGAAAGGTACCTTTTCAAGAAGGCCCTCTGTTCTGCCATCCATGAGAATATCAGCGACTTGATAGAAATAAAATGTAATTTTTAGGTAGCCACTATCGGAGTGGTGGTGGTCGCCAATTTCGCCCAAATCATCTTCTGACTGAATGACCTTTCTTTTGAACCATAAGATCTGATCTGTAAGAAAACCAAGAATGGGTGGTTTTATCAAAAGATAGAGCACCAATCCAATTGTGAATATTATCGTCGCAATCCACAGCCAGTGTTGGTTGCATTTCGCTGTTTTGGTGCAATCAACTGAAAACAGTGTTTCTGTGAATCCCGCTGCGCATTTTCCACACAAAGTACCATTTCTGTTGCCACGACATCGGTTGTAGTCTTTTGAATGGGGTAACGGACTTTGACAGTAATGTTCCGGGCAGCTAATAAATTGCAGTGATGGTGGATGGCCAGGTGATGGATAGCCCCAGAAATTTGGTTTTGCAGCTATGTTAGTTTCGATGCAATTTCCACCAAATGGACAGGGTGTGCAGTTGAAGGTAGAATTGACAAGCAAACCTCGAGAAATCCCCTTTTGGAGGCTGTAATAACCTGGGATGCAAGACCGACAGGAATACTTTAAGACAGTGATATTTATTCGGCAAGACATGTTGTTTTTCTCCGTATAGACAATATGTGTTGCGTTGTCCAACAGAAGCTTGCTTCCTTCACTGCAGGTAATCTCCGATTTCTCATCTATATCAACGTATCCCCCACTGGAGATGGTTAGCACCGGGAAATTGTTTTTCTCCGGGACTAGCGATATCATAGAAGTGTTTGTAAGATTTAAAGGCCCTCCACTTTCGGAATACAAGAAGGTGGATTTCTTATACGACATGTTTTCTTTTGTTCTCAAGAAAGAACAGTTTTCAAACTCTACCCGACCAGTGCCGAAAGCGGAATAAACATGCCCAGTCTGTTTGACGCCAAAATTATCTCGAAAAATACATCTTTGAAATTTGGTAAATCCGTTACTTAGGTGCACTCCTCCAGCAATCAATCCGACGTTATTCTCAAAGACGGTGTCTTCAAATGTCACGTGACTTTCGTACTGCCAACGCGGGTGAGTATTCATCTTGGTATCCGATCGAAGACAACCCATTTTTAGAGGTTTGTCAGGGTTGGTTAAAATCGAAATACCTCCTGTAGCAGTCTCGTAAAAAGCATCGCCCGACTTATTATCTGAAATGATCCATTTCTTAACCTCAAGATATGCGTAAGTGCAATTAACGAATTTAGAACGTCGTATTGTTAAGTTCTTCTTCCCTTCGAAGAACAGAGCAAAATTACTGGAGGGCTTGGAGTCAAATGTGTCATTCTCTAGTCTGATTACTGCGTTTGAGGAATTGATGTTTTTCAATGGCGCGATATTCAGACGAATAGCATAGCTGTTCTGGATTGTTTCCTTGCATGTAAAGATAGTATTTTTGATGATAACTTCAACTGAAGTTGGATCGAGAAGAGTAAACATCAGGTCATACTGATTGTTTGCAAATGTGCAATTATCAAAGTAGACTTTCACCGAAAATGAGTCATTCTTGGGGGGCGTTGATACCACTTGGAACCCATAGCGAAAAGAAGTGACTGTAACGTTGACCAGCTTAATTCGGTATTTGGGGCTTACGAAGAATGCATTTTGTTTTGTCCCGTTGCTGATTATTAGGCTGTTTGTTACTGTTACGCTTCCTGCATTACCGTTTGATGCCACTATTCTGAAAGCAGTTCCTTTCCTTTTATTTGGAGCATGGTCTATCAGTGAGCACCTCGAAATTGTTACGTTCGTTTTGCCTCCTAAAGTCTTCAAACTTAAAGCGCCGTCCACTGATGTTTTTAATCTCTTATAGAAACTGGAATTGAATAGTGTCACTTTTCCTCCTGTCATTAAAACTTCGATAGCAGTGCATTTGGATTTGTACCCATGCCATTTTTGAACTGTTACATTTCTCAGGGTGAAATCTAATTCACTTGGAAATGACTGGTTATATACATGTAGTCTATGGTGTTTTCGTACGGGGGTACTCCTATTGCTATTGCGCATCCGAAATTTCTTGCACCACTGTAACTGAATAAAACGTTGGTGAGACTGATCGTTAATGACCCTCGTGGGGTGTTTGCAAACAGCGATCCACCAGCCGAAGCTTTGTTGTTTTTAAACGTTGAATTGAAAATCTTTAAATGCGCTCTGATACTGGCCTCAAGAAACAAACCTGCTCCTCTACCTTCCTCCACAATCTGCTTCTCGAAAGAGGAACTCTGGATTTCCACATGTGCTTTGCCTGACTTAATCCCAATGCAACGAGCAGAAGGATTGTTAATGCATTGAAAAGCCATGAACTTTACGTGTGCTTCTCTCACAGTTGAAAAATACAAAGGCTTCTTTACTTTATTGCACTTTAGTTCCACACTTTTGTATTCCTCATTTGTCACCCCATTAGGAACATAAAGGTCCATGAAAGGTCCATGGTTTCCGACATAGCTGACGTTGGTGCAAGATACAATAATCTTTACCGCTACTGATTTTGCAGGGTACTTTTTGCTGGTTGCAATCCTCACACACCCACTGTGAGTACGTGGGCCACCATCAAAAACATTTCCTGAGAAGTATGTATCACTGATGTTAATATTAAGCACTTGGTTTCCGTTTACTGAGTTATTGACCAGAAGAACTTCGACACAATGCAAATTTTCGTGGAAATACGAAAAGCCTTGGATTTCAAGTTGAAAAGTTGTAATACTCGCGATCTGAATACTCAAAGCTGTAGGCGAATGATTGAACGAACAGTTGATAATTTTTACTAAATGGCAGTCATGAAAATCTAAGGGCGTTTGCCAAAAAACGATCCCTGTTAACTGGAACTCCATACGCTGTGGACCATTGGCTTTCTTGAAGTGAATTCCTCCATCACAGAAAATATGAGATATTGAGCTCTTTATACTCAAGCTTTTGTTGATATAAATACCTTGATGACCTTCAGAAACGCTGCAGTTGTATAAGATTCTTTTTGTCCCGGTCCCTTCGAGATAGATTTCTCCGCCAAAATCCACTTGGTGAACGGCCTTACCAATGGACTGGCAAGGATGATCTCTGGTCCCACAGTTGTTGGTGTCATGTCCAAGAGGTGACACATAAACTGTCGGGAAATTAGGCTCTTGTGCATCTAGAGTATTTTAATAGAAAGGAAAACAGAAATCGTGAGTCAACTTTAATGTAACAAGAAACTCGCTATGTATTCACCTTTATGGCCATTCAGACTGCGTTAATGCTTACAATGAAGTTCAAGTCGATTGTAACTGGAGGGATCAATTCTGTACAAGAGGCTTTTAGTTAGCTTGAATGTTTAAAAGGTTTAGATGATGCGCGACCCCAACAATAAGAAGTGCTAAAATTTGGTCACGTGTACATTGAATGCTTGCGTCAGGAGCCTCATCAACACCAAATCACGGGCGGTCCGATTTGTTTGACAGATTCAAGGACAACGAAAAATTTGTCTAATCTGATCTATGATGTTTTCATGAGGATATACTATTAGGCGATTCGGAAAGAAAAACTTTCTGAAACTCCTTGGCCGAGCGGGAACCAGGACCTCGGGGCGATCGAATGATAGACGACGACGACGACGAAGAACCAAAACAATAGGTGTTACTAGAGCAGCTCGTCGCTATGGCGACGACCATTCAGTAACGGTCTTGAAAAGTAATGTAACTCTACTTGCTCCAATTCATCTTTGCTGCTTTCAGGCAGAGCTACCCTACAGGGTGTTTCAAAAATTCGCAGATACTTATCAATAAATCATAGTTAGAAGATTCCGATGTTACTGAAAGTTTTCCAGTTTTATGTACATTCTTTCCTTTGTCTACTCTTCAAATATCAATATCTGAGAGTGTTCCCTATTTTTGTGTATTTAACAATTTGACGTCAGTTTCCTAAGCGTCCGTCCTCTTATTGATAAGAAATTGCATCGTAATGTTGTCAAAGTGGCTGTGGAACCAGGCGAGTCCCGCAGTAAACTGTCTGTAATGTCTGTAAGAAAATGGAGAGAACAATAAAAATCTTGATGATGTATAGACTTTTAAAATGTCCACGAACTTTTGAAACACCCTGCACAGTACTGATTGTGAATAGCTTAATAATGACTGAAGCTTGGATGGGTGGAGCAGGGACGGACTGACTGACTTCCTGACCGACCGACCGACTGACTGACTGACTGACTGATTGACCGACTGACTGACTGAATGACTGACTGACTGACTGATTGACTGACTGACTGACTGACTGATAGACTAACTGAATGATAGAGGGATTGATGGATAGATTATCTGATTGATTGATTGATTGATTGATTGATTGATTGATTGATTGATTGATTGATTCACTGACTGACTGACTGACTGACTGACTGACTAACTGACGGGCTCATTGATTGACTGAGTCACTCTGATCGACTCGCTGACTGACTGACTGACTGACTGATTGACTGATTGACTGGCAGGCTTACATTAAACTAGTGAATTGAACAGACAGTTGTCCCATGAATTGATGTCCTCGGTAGATTCGTTAGTTACACCCGAGCTGACAATGCCGAGCCACTGGCCAAATTAGTCGCGAAATTATAAAGGGTCGCATCAGTAGTCTCGGCTCTGGGTTGTATTGTTGAAATCAACCTTGAACCTTGAACCTTGAACCTCAAAAATACCCATAAGAGACAAGCTTTGATTTCCCTGGCACCACAACATCTTTTCGACTTATGACGAAGTTTGTTTTCTCATAGTTTCCCAAGCAGCAGCTGTTACCATAGCGCGGTAATTCGTGGCCGCTGATTTTGATAGAGGTCAATTTAAATTAACCTCGTTCCGAGGAACTCTCATCTTACCGCCCCCTTGAGCGAGCGAGGAGAGACCTAGTTGGGTCTGGTCACATGTCACTTTGACTGACAATTGAAAACATCAGGGAGGGGTCCTCTGCAGTCAGCAATTTGGTTGAATTCAAAGTATCGCGCTGAGACCGCCATTACAGCCTTCAGGTTGAAATTTCGGATAACATCTATTCTGACTTTTACCTAAAAGTCAAGTCAGTCTGCCTCGAGGCAATTTAACGTGGTCATGATGTTCAGTGTTGCCGCCGGTCTTACCCACTGGATTTATGGAAAGTCAGTCATATTTACACTGTGGACGTCGAGGAACGCAATCTCATCCCGTAGTAATTGTTTTTCTTCTTTGATTGCGCTCGATCAAATTGATGCAAAAGAATAGGAATGTCTCTAGAAAAAACGTATAGCTTTCTCGAAGTAAAGCCAGGGCAGTCTCTGAAGGTAAATATGATAGTCGTGCAACGCACTGTGCTTGCAAACAGTTGTAATCAAATAGCCGTGCCCGGCGTCACAATATAGAATGCAAGTTAGCAATATGTTTACGGAATATTTCAATCTTTGTCCCTGGAGAGCCAATACTTAGAGC
>JAHPZR010001089.1:10000-22312 GCA_019787425.1 Platygyra sinensis | reverse complement strand
ACATATTTTCAACAAATATGATTATCACATTCCAAAGGACAAAAATGGAACGGGGACATTTGGGAAACGATCTGTTTAGTTTGACGTACGCTTACAGTGTTGTTGTTCCAGTTCAGCCTCTGTATGTTTCTATATTTAGTCGTTTATTTTCGCATACATATTCAGTTTACTTCTGTGCCTGGTTGCGACGGAGAGAGCTAGGAGGCAACCACGCCACTACGTTATTGACACTATACTCAGCGGTTGTTAGCGCCGCGCAGGCGCGTCGAGACGTTGTCTGTTCCATGTGCTCGCCATTGATTCTTGTCGTCGCATATTAAACCTTCGAGTTAACGCAGTGTTCCTTTCTTACTGGCGCTAAGCATAACGAAGAGGTATTAGACAATTTTCAAAAATACATTTGGAAATGTTACTTATAGCATCGATCGTTTGACTGTTGCTAATGTACCCATTGGAGCGTGAGGGAATTATTTTGCGGAATTGAATAAATTTTTAGTCCTAATTTCTTCCTCCGCCAGTGTATTAATAGTTTGTAAGCACAACCATAGATTTACTGAATATGTGATCTTAAAATTCGAGCAAATCTATCATAAATCAGAAGCAGACAGGGAGAGAACAGCCACTACTCTTTGTATATGTAACTATTGCCAGTATGAATATTAAATGCATTTAAATTTACTTATTAAGAGTTAGATGAAAGAAAGTTGTACAAATCTCTGTACCATTGTTCGTAAAACGGCCCTGAAAATATTATACAGTGTTCTGATAAACACAACAGCAAAAAATAATTACAGCTTATTGTATTTTGTATGTTTTTGCCAACTAATTGCATATGCAATAACAGTAGCTGACTGTTATTGTTTGAGCTGGAGAGCTGAAATGCATCTGAACTAACATGTCAAGACAAGATTTTATATTTTCTGTAATTTGTAATTCAGAATGTTATCAAGTAATGAAAACATCATGGAGGTTTGGGGATTAATTATAGCATGTGATGTTCATACAATATTGTTCTGCTCCCTGATTAAAGGCCGGGGTAACTTCTTTGTATGACATAGCTGTGTAAATATGACCATGTTTTTATAAAAGTAAATAAAAATTACAAACCCTTGTTTGCAGTTGTATTAGAGTGGATAAGAGTAATTTTTTTTTTAATTTTCCAAACTTGACTTTGCAGCAACAACCAAGTTGAAGTTGTTGAAGAAGGCAACATATGCAATCTGACCCTCACCTCAGGAGCTAATTATAACCTCTCACATAAAGAGCTCAACTAAAAGTATTGCTTCTCCTACTGGACATGTGGCTGGTTAAACCTAACAAGCAATCATGTGTTGTACTTTTATTTTTTATTGAATAAGTATGGAGACTGGTCATAATCACTGCTTAATAAAATTCAACCTAGGTTGCCTGACAGTTCACCATTTCCCCCATGTATAATTGCTGGTTGAGAAAAGCTCTTAGAGAATGGTGTGTGCTGGCTGTGGGTGCTGCCAAAAGGAAAGACACAATGCAATGACTTCCCCCCGCTGCTCTAACCTCAACTTTTTGATCCAAAATCCATCACTCTAGCTATAAAGCCAACATCTCCCCCACAAACAGAATGTTAAGGTTCTTCATTTAATTCATTCCCAGACTTTTCTACAATGTGGGATCTGCATGAACATGCTATGAGTACTTAATTGAGCTCAGCAGAGGTAAACAACACATTGAAAAGATATGCTACACAGGGGTTTACTCTGTAACAAGTCCAAATTATATTCATAGAAGATGAGCAGAAGCAAAGATATATAAAAAAAAAACTTGCCCAACAAGATTCTTTGGGACAAAGTTTAGATTCTACTGCAAACAAGTATTTGATCAGGCTCGGTACATGTAAGCTTAAGGTTAATCACATTTTATTTAACCAAATAAATATACTCATGAGATTTTCACACCACAACAATATCAAATTTATTCGCTACGCTAAGAAAGATTAAGGAAAGATTGGTAATCGGCTTCTCTCTTTTAAACATTTTGACATATTTACTTCTCTTCTTACATGAAGATACCTCGATAGTAAGGTAAAAACATTTCAAATGCACAGTTGCCGTACTTAATGACAGCAATGACCACGAAATAAAACGTCGCTACTGTCGTTAAATATCCAAATAATTCGCCACAGATGGACTCAGGCGTCGTTTAGAGATTCTGGTCCCGCAAAAATATATATATGTACATGTATATAACAATAAAGAACAGTGACGACTAGCCCTTACTGATTCAGTTGCTGTAGTGTTTCACGGTCAGTGAAACATCTTGATTTAACAAAGAATGTACGCATTAAACAGATTTAACTTGACACTCCTGACCATGTGCTTTTTTAATCACCCCTAATACCTTGCGACCGTACACGATTACATCATAGATACTACAATCTCTCCCTTTTTGGAGTAAATTGTCCAGTCCAGTTTCCTAAACAATGACAATACATACTATAACGGTTTTTTAATGACTACTAACTCAAGGAAAATGATCCAATGTCCAAGACTTAAATCAATGCAAAAATGACATATTCATAAAGTTGAAATATCCTTTGCAAAAACTGGCCATTGTATAAACAAAGTTTTAACCGAGTTCATAATCTTTTAGCCTCTCAGGTTGACAATTTCGCCTAGGCCGCAACGCATAATGCTGAGTTGAAACTCTTGGTTCCTCTTCCTGACTAGTTTCTGGATCTTCTGACAATGTCCCTTTAGGATTGCTGGCTGCTGGTTCTTGTGATTTGTCCTCCTCATACTTCTGTAGAGGAGTAACATTTCTTTTGTAGTGGATGCCAGCAGGAGACTTAATTTCCACACGACCTCCTTGTTTCTTGACCACTTCATAGGGTGTGGCTTCAAATGATGGGGACAGCTTGTCTGTCTTCGGTTTCTGAAGAAGAACTTTGTCTCCCTCTTTCAGGTTAGACTCACAAGCACCTCTCAGATTATCAGCATAGTCTTTGCCCTTTTGCTTTCTCTGTCTAAGACTTCACTGTCATTACTAGCTGAGCGCAATTCTTCCACACCTGGGAGCTTTGAGCGAATCTCTCTTCCAAATAACATTTTCGCAGGACTCACTCCAGTAGTTGTGTGTAGCGTGCTTCTGTATACCAGCAAGAATTTCTGCAATTCCTTTCGCCAGTCACGTCCCTCGCAGTGCGCAACACGCATCGCTTTCAGCAGACTTCTATTTTGTCTCTCTACCTCACCATTGGCTTGTGGCCACAATGGAGTCAATGTTCTATGTTCGATGTTGTTGTCTTTGAGGTAGACTTCAAACTCTTCTGACACAAATTGTGGACCATTGTCTGTTTTTATTGACAGTGGTCTATACCGGGCCACCATACTTTGGTACGGAGTCTTTGCTTAGTGTTAACGATCCCTTGATGGCCTTCATGTGCCAGATCTAGTACTTGCTTGCGAAGTTTCATCGGAATGACTAATCTAGTTCCTCTCAACACTAACTTTCGAAGCACAGTTAACTCGTTTCTCACAGCTTTGAAAGCAGGCTCGCCGACAGTCTAATCATTGGTCTGAACACACTTCCTTAACATTGCAATTTCTTCATCTTCAGCAGATGCTCCTTCAATTTCCTGGATAGGTATGGCTCTGGGGGCTGCATTCTCTGCAACATAACGAATGTATTCTTCTGCCATATTCTTGCTTTCATTTGAAATTTCTTGGGTTAGGCGAGATAAAGCATCAGCTATGTTCTGTGGGCCTGGACGATACATCACTGTAAACTCATATGGTTGAAGTCGTAGGACCCATCTTTCGATTCTCGCAGAGGGCTGAGGGATTGGGAATATCTTGTTTCAACTGCTGTCAGACTTCAGCTTGGGCAGTAGACTGGTCTCCAATTGCCATTTTGTTCTTGAACAAGAACAGCACCCAGTCCAACCGGACTTGCATCAGCAATTACTCTTGTTTTGGCATCCTTGTCATAGTAAGCTAACACTTCCGCACTAGCTGGTGTTTCCTTCAGAGCTTTGAACGCTTCTTGTTGCTTCTCACTCCATTTGAATGTTACACCTTTTTGTGTCAGCTGTCGAAGTGGTTCTGAAACTGTGGTCAGATTTGGAATGAATTTTGCACTAAAATTCACAAGTCCCATAAAACTTCTCACTTCTGCTACAGACTCAGGCTCTCTCGCATTGACTACTGCTTCAACTTTGGATTCTGTTGGTCCAATACCACGCGCAGACAATAGGTATCCCATAAATTCTAACTGAGGCATCTTGAACTTACATTTCTCACCATTCAAGGTCAAACCTCTTTGTTGCAATCTTTGTAGCAGCTTCTCAAGCCTCTCATCATGTTGTTGGTCATCTTTACCATGACGAATGATATCATCAGATATATTACGCACTCCTTCACATCCATGCAGAGCTTGCTGGATAGCATGCTGATAGATCTCAGGAGCAGAGGTTACGCCAAACATAAATCTCTTGTAACGATAAAGTCCAGCATGTGTTGAGAATGTTGTGATGTCACGTGATTCTTCACTCAGTTTCAGTTGATGATAGCCCCATTTAAGGTCTAACATAGAGAACACACTGCTTTGGGTCATGTCTTGCGGGACCTCATCAACGGTGGAGATTGGATGTCTTTCTCTCACAATAGCTTCATTTGCTCTGCGCAAAGATCAACGCACAATCGAATCTCACCAGAAGGTTTGGGAACTACTACTATTGGGCTGACCCAAAGGGTTGGTCCTTTTACTTTCTCAATAATGTCCATCTGCTCTAACTCATGCAACTTGCTCTCTAAATAAACCTATCCTATCCACGTCTGAACTGCAACCCATACTAAAAACCGTTCGACCATGCATCGCAACACTTTTTCAGGGTCACTGGATCATCCATATCCCTGATTGATGTCATCTTAGCTTCGAACAAACATTTAATAATAACTGCAAAGGTCATGCCAGTCTCCCTGTGATAGCGATCATGACCTTGTCTAAGCTAAAACCACAACGTGCCAAGCCAACATTTTTTACAACTAGGAGTTTCAAGATGTATCATCACGAGGCTTTCCTCCGCGATATTTCCTTAATCCCGTGGCCGAACATAAGAATCTTAAATGTAAAGTTAAGCGGGAAATTAGGCTGACAGAATGAGAATATGTAACGGATCAAATCAAAAGCAATCCCAACAATCCAAGTTGTTTGTGGAAAACAATCCCATCATGTATTCCTAAGAAATCCGCCAGCGAGAGATCCTACAGCAGAGATAACACAACGTTAGCAAACGAGTTTAATCGTTTTTTCACCTCGATTGGACGAGCAACTATTGCCGAAAAATTTTCGCGAGCCAGCAAATGTAATTTATGATTATTCGAAGCCAGCCTTTATTGCTAGGAAACATCCCGAGGCTAATCAATTCAGTTTTAAGGTGGCCGAACACAGTTTTCGCGAGTGCTTTTGCTAATGCAATATTAAGCACGTGTACAAGGATTTCAAAGAACAAATATACCGTCAGTAGAGCAATCATTTTATTTACTCAACACCCGCACTATCTGTGCTATTTTTCTCTATAATCGAACGCAGCGTATTGATGGCTTTAGTCTTTTATTACAAAGATCTGTTAAAAAAGGTAACGATGCAAAGAACCCAGCAATTTTCAGCTTTTGTTTGTTACCGAAAGAACCCAGTTAAATGCAACGCATGCGCAGTTGCTCGAAAAATTGAGACCGATTGCTTTAGCAGAAACATGCCGATTTCTAACGATCCAGTCGTTAGAATCAGATTTCAACAAATTTGGCAGAAAAATAGATCACAGACCACGTGAATGATCTATCAAAAAAATCTGAATTTGACATAGGGAATTTTTAATAATACAGGAAATGATTAACGACGGTTTACGAAAATCGCCTTTGTCAAAATTTTATTAGAACCGTCTTGACAGAAGGAATTTAATGTCAATTCTTAGTGTGCAAAATATGAAAACAATCTAACGACTGGTTTTTTTAAAATAAACAAAAACCATTATTTAAGCCTTGTGTTTAACTAGTTTTGTTGCCATGGCAACAGCACACACCCTAGTAAAAATGCGAGAATAAATATTTCTGTGGTTATCCTTGACTCTTTGCAAAAAATGGGCGCCAAAGCATAAACATTTTAAAAGTTATGGTGAATTAGGTATGGGCACTTGAAAACTGTGTTCGGCCACCTTAAGCTGAGGTCACAAGTGTTGTCCGGTCAATATAATGCCACCAAGCAAATCCCCGTGGCGTGTGATTAAAGACAGTCTTACAGTTGTACTTCCGACTTTCACGTCATTAATAAACGCCTCATTTGCCACAGGGACTTTCCCAAGTTCTTGTCAAAGATATGTGAGAGAATTGCTTTGAATCCGTTAATGCCGTATTTGCGGTTAAATGAAACGCAGAGGAAATAAAAAAAATCCACTCGACAGAGGCGTCACTAATACACACGACCGAAGTTCGCTTCAGGGGGAGGAAAGATGAGAGACCCTTAGAACGAGGTTGCAGCGTACCACAAGGAATAGATAAAGAGATAACTTTATTATATCGCTTCAGGATATCTCTATTTACAACATCTATTTACAAAGTTATTATCAAAATATGATAAAAATCAAAGGAATTATTAAAAATGCTAAAATCAAACGAAAATGTTAAAAACAGAGAGCAACAAAGTTAATTATTAAAACAAGATATTTTGCCGCATGGCGACATCGCGGTTGGCTAGCAAATAATTGACATGTTCACTTCTATCGCTTATTCTATTAAAGTGCATATGACATGAAATTTTTTCTGCTTATTTGAAAGGCCTTTCAAAATACAGAAGAGTGGCGTTTTTCTTTTTGATATATCTCTTTTTCGTTTCAAAGATATTAATGTTTTTCTATTATGCAAATTAGATAATTGATGACGTCATATTGTTTGCAACTAAAAATGGTAAAATAATGAATAAACAATATCTCTAGAAATATGAAAGCAGTGTTCTTCACTTCCCTACGGAAATCGGAGCGCCCAGGGATCTCACAGTTCCCATCGCGGTGTAGGGGTGAACTCAGGTCGAAAGCTGGGTGAAGACACTCCAACGATTTCTGAGGCTAATAGGCACACGCGAAGCTCCCCGGGCTAACCACCCGTCGAGTGGATGAAGACGGTTACAGAAACTAACACTACAGCTAGACCTGCCCCGGACGGTCCCCCAGGACTGGAAGGGGGAGTAACTTTAACCCACCCAAACACCAACACAGGGGGCAAACTATGACGCCCTCAAGGCCGAAACTATCGTCCCCCAAGTACCGTACCCGAATCGGGGCGTGGAATGTACGAACTATGTATCAAGCGGGCAAAGTAGACCAAGTTGCCAAGGAAATGAAGAGGTTGAGTCTCGCTATCCTGGGAGTTAGCGAAACAAGATGGACAGGGGCCGGGAAGGTCCATTTGACAACTGGAGAGACAGTGCTTTACTCTGGTCTGGCAGGCGATGATGCACCACACGAGAAGGGTGTGGCATTGATCCTGTCAAAGGAGGCTGGAAAGAGTTTGAAAGAGTTGGAGCACATCTCTGAGCGGATTACCTTTGCTAGGTTTGAGTCTAAGTGTCAGAACACTACAATCATCCAAGTCTATGCACCAACGAACGATGCTGAAGAGGGAGTGAAGGAGGACTTTTACCACCAGCTTCAGTCCGCCTACAACAAGAGGAAGGCAAGAGATCTCACCGTGGTCATCGGTGATCTGAACGCGAAGGTGGGCTCAGACAACAGGAACTGGGAGACGTCCATGGGGACTCACGGTGACGGAGTCATCAATGAGAACGGTGAAATGTTTTGTGACTTTTGCGTGTCAAATGGGCTTGTTATCGGAGGAACGCTCTTCCCGCACAAAAAATCCGATAAGTTTACTTGGCGTTCCCCTGTTCAATGCAGGACACCAGGGTGATGCAGAGTGCTGATGCAGGATCAGATCACCACCTTGTTGTGGCTGTGATCAAGATGAAACTGTTAGCCTTAAAGAAGCCGAGTTCCTCAAGGAAGAAATACTGCACATACAAGTTTAAAGACCAAACTGTAAGGAAGGAGTTTGTCATTGCACTGACGAACAGATATGATGCTCTGTACAATGAACCAGGGGATAAAGAGGAGCCGGAGCTTGATATCGAGCAAGAGTGGAGTAAGATCAAGGAAATGTACTCATCCACCGGTAAAGAAGTCCTTGGAAAGGCCAAAAGAGAGCGGAAGGCATGGATAAGTGAGAACACCTGGAGACTTGTCGAGGAGAGACGGGTGTTGAAAGCAAAGCTGGAAGCCGCCAAGACAAGACAGCAGAAGTTGACCGCAGTAGAGAGGTACAACGAGAAGAATCATGAAAGAGGAGAAGCTGCTGGAGAGATAAGAGACGGAGAATTGACGAAATTGCACGAGACGCAGAAGAAGCTGCAGAACAAAGAGACATGAAGAGAGTTTACGATACCACAAGACTGCTCGGCGGACGAAAGACTGACCAGAGCAAACCTGTTAAGGACAAGAATGGGGTGGTCTTGACCAGGACAGAGGACCAGCTAAACCGATGGAAAGAACACTTCCAGGAAGTCCTAAACAGACCGGCCCCAGAGAACCCACCTGACCTAACAGAGGGGCCACTGCTAGACATTCGAACAGGACAAATCACCATGGCGGAGGTCAAGAGATCCTTGAAATCCTTGAAGAATGGAAAGGCTTCTGGGTGTGACAACATCCCCCCCAGAAGCCTGGAAGGAAGGAGGAATGGTTTCAGCCAAGGTCCTCCATGCACTTTTGAATAAGATCTGGAATGAGGAGGACATCCCTCAAGACTGGAAGGTGGACCTATTGGTTAAACTTCCCAAGAAAGGAGATTTGTGCCTGTGTAAGAACTGGAGAGGTATTATGCTCTTGACAGTTACCGGCAAGGTCCTTTGTAAGATCATTTTAGAGAGGATGAAGGATGCTCTTGATGGCAGACTCCGAGATGAACAAGCAGGATTTCGTAAAGAGAGATCCTGCTGCGATCAGATGGCTACATTGAGGATCATAGTTGAGCAGACCCTGGAGTGGAACACTGGGCTATATGTGGTTTTCGTGAACTTTGAGAAGGCCTTTGACTCCATAGATCAAGAAGTGCTCTGGAAGATCATGCAGCGCTATGGGGTCCCTGAGAAAATTATGAGGATGATCCGGGTCTTTTACGATGGCTTCCAAGCAAGAGTTTTACATGAAGGTGAAATGACAGGGTCCTTCAGCATGAACACTGGGGTTCGCAGGGGTGCTTGCTTAGCCCTCTTTTCTTCCTTATGGCACTAGACTGGGTATCTCGATAAGCTTTTGGAGACAACAAGACGGGGATCCAATTTACCCCGTCACAGAAGTTGGAAGATTTAGACTTTGCGGATGATATGGTTTTGCTGAGTCAGAAGATCACCTACATGAGACAGAAGTTCGCGGCCCTGGTAGAACAGGCTGCCAGGGTCGGTCTCAAGATTAACACATCCAAAACCAAGGAGATGAGGATTCGGTCCCCAGCAAATACTGGCAACATCAATTGTGTAGGAAAAAGTATCGGCCTTCACATACCTCGGCAACCTTATCACCACCGCCGGCGACACTGAGGAAGATGTTGAGGCCAGGTGCAGGAAGGCACAGGTTGCATTCTCCATTTTAAGACCCATATAGAGATCAAATTTCATCTCGCTGTGGACAAAGATAAGGATCTTCAATTCCAACGTGAAGCCCGTCCTCCTATACGGATCTGAGACTTGGAGATTGACGAAGAAGATCATCACCCAGCTTCAGACCTTTACCAATCGCAGACTCCGGTATATCCTGGGAGTGTGGTGGCCCAAAAAGATTTCGAATGAGGAGCTGTGGCAGAGTACAATGCAAGAGAGAATTAAAGTCACCATTCGGAGAAGAATATGGCGATGGATTGGCCACACTTTGAGGAAGCCTGCCACCAACATCACTCGCCTGTCCCTTGAGTGAGACCCTCAAGGGGTCAGGCGAGAGGGCAGACCGAAGAAGTCTTGGAGAAGGACGATCCAGCAGGAATACGAGGACTTGAGGATGTCGTGGGAGGAAGTGAAGCGGACTGCAAAAAATCGGGTCCGATGGAAGGCTGTGGTGGAAGCCCTATGCTCCGGTCGGAGCGAAGAGGATTAAGTCAGTCATTTAGTTCTTGAAACTTGGCAACATAAATGTGCATCACAAAAGAAACAAAATGACACCTAACGGTTTCCAGAATACATTAGGCAAATCAGGTTTAGATATTAACTTAAAAAGGTCAAGACCGGCCTTAAAGGCATTGATACTTGTTGAATTTCGCTCCCGTAGTGGCAACTGGTTCCAATATTTAATAACTCTATTGATAAAGAAGTCATTCGCTGATCTTAATGGATGATGGAAAGTGACATTAAGATACGAGTTCGATAAGCTGTATTCGCCGCAAACATATTGTGACCATAGTCCACAAAACCGTTGATTATTTTAAAAGTTTCAATTAAGTCACCACGCATTCGACGTTCCAGTAAAGTCGTTAATCTGAGACGCTGTAACTTTTGACGATAAGGGAGCAGACCCATGCCCTCAATTATCCTCGTAAACTGTTTTTGGCAGTCCTCAATTTCCATTATGATACCCCAGTTTCCGTGTCTTACCGTTGGGGCCCACACCTGCACTGCGTTTTCCAAATGGGGTCTGACAAAAAGCTTGGTAAAGTGGTATCAGCACTTCTGGTTTCCTAGATACAACACGATGATCCATGACGTCATTTGTTTTGCTTTTCCAATCATTCTTCGTAATTGTCCTTGCTAAAAAAGGGAATCGCCAGCTGAAACAACCACTCCTAGATCTCTTTCCTTTTCAAGCACTTGCCAGCCAGGGTGTATGACCCATCATGTAGTTGTTTTTAGGGTTTTCTTTACCAATATGCAAAACGCTGCACTTTGATTCATTGAATTTCATTTGCCACACGTCAGCCCAGTGGGATAAGCAGTGTAAGTCCGACTGGATGGTTGCAGGTGTTCGTGCATTTCCTATTAACTTTGAGTCGTCAGCAAATAACGTGGTTGTATTTCCAGGAAGTATCCTGGGACCTCTCCCTTTTCAATGTTTATGTGAATGATATTCCATCAGTATTTAAGCACTGTCAATCTGAAAGCTATGTTGCTGACACTCTTGAACTCCATATTTCCTTCTCTCTTCAAGAATGGGCTTAGACCATCCTTGACATTAATGGTAATCTCTTAAGAATTCGTAACTGGTGTTTTGGCAATCATCTCCCCCTGAATCCAGATAAGACAAAACTAATGGTACATGGAAGTCGTCAGGCGCTCTCCAAACTCCCTGACGTCCGTCTTTCCTCAATGGGAAAGGGACACTCATCAGCAAAAGTCGTCAAAGACCTCGGCGTTACGACCCCACAAGCATGTATTTTGCTTTAAACATTGATCGAGTCTAAATAAAAGGTTTTACTCACTTACTGAACCTAGCTTCACCTTATCTGATCGTATTCTTAAGACTGTTTCGTCTTGCGTGTCTAGCCTAGCTCAAATTAGCCGTGTTAAGCATGCGTTTGATAAAAAAAAAAAACTTTAATTATTATAATCAATGCTTTAGTTTTCAGCAAATTGTTTTATTGTTTGCCAGTCTGGCAAAATGCAGCAACTACTAACCCGCTCAAACTCCAGGCAGTACAGAACATTGATGCCCCAATAATCAGCAATGCCAGAATGTTTGATCATGTGACCTCTGGCCTAAAAAAGTTACGCTGGCTGCCAGTTAAATAACAACTGTATTATCGTGACACTGTGCGCTTTTAGATACATGATTGGACTTCCTCCCGCCAGGGCGCAGAAAAGAATGGGCGGTCAAAAAATTTGTTATCTATTTACAAAAGTCTGAGGACTCTCGTCCCATCCGGCTCAAAAAGCCAGGGAGACCTTGAACGATTTGCACGCCAAGAGGACTTACCTATGAGCTAGGTAGTGTACTTCTGAAATAATTCTCATAATATTATTACCTACTCTTACAAAGTAAAATTTATGAGTGAGGAGATGTCCCTCCAATCTACTCTTCCCTTTAATAATAATAATAATAATAATAATAATACTTAATTTATATAGCGCTATTTCTATCGCTATCCAAGAGCGCTTTACAATGATTTTAAAATCTAACCATTAAAAATTAAAAAAAAGGAAAATAGCTAAACCACGAGTAAAATAAACTAACAATAAAATAGCTAAGCTGTAAAAATCAGAATAAAGACTAAGAATGACACAATCTTACGATAAAAATCATTGTTC
>JAHPZR010001089.1:0-7500 GCA_019787425.1 Platygyra sinensis | reverse complement strand
TTTTTTTTTTATCCACTCTCAAATGATCTTGACCCGGATTCAAAATTTCTTACTCGCCTACCGACTAGCAGATATATGGTCGAGGAAGATATTAATGATCAGGTTAGTTCTTTAAATGAGAAATCGATGTTTTGTATTTTGCAATTAAATGCCCGCAGCTTGTTAAAAAACCTCGATCAACTAAATCTTCTTCTCAAAAATCTCAATAGGTCATTCTCTGTTGTTGGCGTGTCAGAAACGTGGCTTACTGTGACTTTAAAGCTTGTAAATATCACAGGATACAATTTTGTCTCCAACCATCGAAAATCAAAAATAGGCGGCCGAGTTGGCATTTATTTACAGAACGAAATCGAATATAAAATGAAGAAGAAGCCCCCTATTGTCAATGCGTGGTTTATAAATTTGAATGTGATCTGTGCGACGCAGATTATGTCGGGTACTTACACCAGCGCATTAACGAACACAAATACTCTGCGATCGGGAGGCATCTTGAGCAACACGGTCTATTGAAGACTGATTTGGCTGACAAACAGTTTTCGGTTCTAAAGAAATGTAGATCTAAGTTGATTGTTTAATTTTTGAGATGTTATTCATTAAGGAATTGAACCCCGAGTTAAGGTGGCTGAAAACAGTTTCCAGTACTTTCCAAGACTTAGAGTTTGATGGGTCACTACAACCACTCTTTATCGGTAAATGCCTCAATCATGGTATTCACAAAATTTTCGAAATTTAAGGTGGCTCTGAACTCCCTTAAATGAATTTTTTTAAACTTTGCAAAAAGTTGCATCTTATCATGCCAATTACAATTCGATAATAAAAAATGGGGGTCACCGAGCTCGCTTTTGAGTTATAAGTCCCTAAAGCTAAAACTAAGGGTGTTTTTAGCAGGTAATATTGTTGCTATGGTAACCTATTGTGCCACAAAATTAACAGCAACTTGTTCACCAATGATTAGGCAGTTTGTTGAGACCATGATTGAGGCATTAACCAATAAAAAGTGGTTATAATGACCCATCAAACTTTAAGTCTTGGAAAATACTGGAAACTGTTTCCAGCCACCTTAAATACTCAAAAAGACCCTATTCGCGCCAAACTCTTTACGTTGCTCTGCGTGCGATTACTTTGTTATTTGCATACTTTCATTTTGTTACCCGTGTCTCCCAGGAACTCTTTTGCATTTATATTCGTTCTCACTTTATTCATTATTGACTTGCTAATGACGTTAAGCGAACGTTGAAACGTCGTCGTATTTTTTAACCGAGAAGGTTTTTGGTTTTTCTATCGCAATTTTTTTTAGCTAATTTGCTTAAAAAATCTCTTCTTCTACGTAATAAATATTTTGAAACAAATAAGTCCCTTACACAGTAAGATTTTTAGACTGTAATAATGATTAACCAGAACCCTTAGTTCATGATCAAAATATCTTCCTGTAATGCTTGAGGGAAAGCCTACTGTTGTCGTCAATCGGCCGGAAAAACAAAACACACACGTGTGATCCGTCAGATAAGTATGTTAAGTTAGAAAAGCGGAAAATCTCAACAACGACAGGATCTAACTCACCAAGCTGCTCCACTCAGACGAAACGCACATGCTCTGAGTGGAGGCCTGGCGCGCAATGTCACGTGACGGGCAAAATGAAAGTATGCAAATAACAAAGTAATCGCACGCAGAGCAACGTAAAGAGTTTGGCGCGAATAGGGTCTTTTTGAGTATTTAAGGTGGCTGGAAACAGTTTCCAGTATTTTCCAAGACTTAAAGTTTGATGGGTCATTATAACCACTTTTTATTGGTTAATGCCTCAATCATGGTCTCAACAAACTGCCTAATCATTGGTGAACAAGTTGCTGTTAATTTTGTGGCACAATAGGTTACCATAGCAACAATATTACCTGCTAAAAACACCCTTAGTTTTAGCTTTAGGGACTTATAACTCAAAAGCGAGCTCGGTGACCCCCATTTTTTATTATCGAATTGTAATTGGCATGATAAGATGCAACTTTTTGCAAAGTTTAAAAAAATTCATTTAAGGGAGTTCAGAGCCACCTTAAATTTCGAAAATTTTGTGAATACCATGATTGAGGCATTTACCGATAAAGAGTGGTTGTAGTGACCCATCAAACTCTAAGTCTTGGAAAGTACTGGAAACTGTTTTCAGCCACCTTAACTCGGGGTTCAATTCCTTAATGAATAACATCTCAAAAATTAAACAATCAACTTAGATCTACATTTCTTTAGAACCGAAAACTGTTTGTCAGCCAAATCAGTCTTCAATAGACCGTGTTGCTCAAGATGCCTCCCGATCGCAGAGTATTTGTGTTCGTTAATGCGCTGGTGTAAGTACCCGACATAATCTGCGTCGCACAGATCACATTCAAATTTATAAACCACGCATTGACAATAGGGGGCTTCTTCTTCATTTTATATTCGATTTCGTTCTGTAAATAAATGCCAACTCGGCCGCCTATTTTTGATTTTCGATGGTTGGAGACAAAATTGTATCCTGTGATATTTACAAGCTTTAAAGTCACAGTAAGCCACGTTTCTGACACGCCAACAACAGAGAATGACCTATTGAGATTTTTGAGAAGAAGATTTAGTTGATCGAGGTTTTTTAACAAGCTGCGGGCATTTAATTGCAAAATACAAAACATCGATTTCTCATTTAAAGAACTAACCTGATCATTAATATCTTCCTCGACCATATATCTGCTAGTCGGTAGGCGAGTAAGAAATTTTGAATCCGGGTCAAGATCATTTGAGAGTGGATAAAAAAAAAAACAGGCCGCTCTATAGGGTCATATAAGAGAGATCCAATGCGATCACTGTTATAATTTAACGTGCCATGAAACATTTCGTAAAGTGCTATGTTGAGAGAATTTGTGTCTAAATGATTTAAGATGATTAAATGATTATCCTCAAGGTGCTCCATTGGCTACCTAGTGAACAGCGGATTAAATTCAAAATTCTTTTTATGACATTTAAAGCACTCAGCAAGCAAGCTCCAAATTATATAACCGAACTTCTTATACCCTATAAACCTTCGAGATTACTGCGCTCATCTACTAAAAATCTTTATTATATAAACACCAGTGTTTTATTAGGATTTCTGCCACTGAGAAAATCCATATATTTTCACATGTAAAATTACGATAATTTCACATGTAAAAATATCAGCCAATCAGAATTCAGGAAATCTTCTTTTGTTGCCATAGCAGCCTGCACTTTCGTGTTTTCAATCGTTCGCGAGTTTGCGAAGGAAGTTTCCTCTCATTCTCTGTTTCTCGGTTGTTTTCCGTTTATAAGTTGTGAAATTACCAGAAAACATGGCAGAAAGATTTGTTACGTTTGACATTAGAGAAGTGGAAGAATTTATTGACAACGAAGAGTGCAGTAACACGCGAAAAAAGACGAAATCTGACATGGCTCTACTGAGTTCTTTCATGGCAAAGGAAAAAGAGAATCGACAAGTTGAAGAGATACCTCCACAAGAACTCGACAATTATTTGAGCAGATTCCTACTTTCTGTGAGAAAGAAGAACGGAGATTAGTACGAACCTTCAACTCTACGTGGCTTTATAGCATCGATTGAGCGTTATCTCAAAAAATGCCGCTACAGTGAATCGGTTATCACGGGGCAGAACTTTGCAAGAACAAGAGATGCACTCAAATCAAAACAAAAACACTTGAAACGGCTAGGGAAAGGAAACAAGCCAAATGAAACATCCAGTCTAACCCCAGAGGAAAGAGACATTCTTTTCGAACGAAAAGAAATGGGTTTCAGCTCTCCAAAAGCCCTCATCAACACGCTCTGGTTGAATAATTGTATGCATTTTGGTCTACGCGGAGGAAGGAGCAAAGGTGGTTGAAATGGGGCGACGTGGTTTTGAAAACCAATCCTTTTGGAAAGGAATACCTCGAATACTGTACCGAAAGGCAAACCAAGACTCGGCCTGGAGATAATCCATCGAATGTGAGGAAGGTCAAACCAAAAATGTATGAGCAACCTTCACTTCCACCAGAACGAAACCCCGTGTTTGTGTACAAGTTTTACAAGGAAAAACGACCCAAGGAAACTCTCGTAGAGGACGCGCCATTTTATCTGGCAATAAATCATGTCAATAGTGGGCAGCTAGCCTTTCCTGACGCAAAATGGTTTAAGCCACAGCCAATGGGAGTGAATAAACTGAATTCTCTGATGAAAGAATGCGCTGCAGCGGCCGGTATTGGTGAAAACAAACGCATTACCAATCACAGTAGCCGCAAAACACTGACACAAACACTGTTGAACCACGACGTTCCGCCAACGCAAATCATTCAAGTTACGGGCCACAAAAACCTCCAGTCTGTGAATAATTATAGTGCTATAGGAGAGAGACAACAAGAAAACATCTCTTCAATTCTCTCGGCTACGACTACAACTAGTGCAGCCCAGCCCTTGGCCCCTCGTCAAGTTGGCGAGTTTTCTACAGCTTCGAGCTCGACAGCAACCTGCATGAACACCACTTCGGGCGCACCTAATCAGCTGTCCTCGTTGTTTTTTGGCAATCATATTACTGGAGGAACATTTAATGTTCATGTATCTACCACCTCGTCGCTTGCATCCAGCACATTGATTGCTGAAAGTCCCAAATGCAAAAAATGCCGCAGGCTTCGGGTTTTTGACAGTGACAGCAGTCAAAGTGGTAATAGTCAAGAGTAGACAGGACTGAGCCGAAGAGACGAAACACTTGCTTATCCATTGATATTTGATAGTTTCAGAACATTTTAACTATTTATCTTGTCTTTTATATTTTGAACAAGATACCAGACATTTTTAATATTTGTATTTATTTTTTTTCTGTACTTTGTAGAGCTTCGAGTTTTCACTGGAGTATTTTAAAAAATGAAATACATTTATCGAGTTTTCGACTATATGGCATGGTTTTGGTTTATTGAATGGCTGATTCTTGTTTATATAATAAACAGAATAATACATGGGCGCTTGGAGATATGGAATTTATCTTTTCGTGTTCACATTCGATATCTCACTCGTTCGCTGCGCTCACTCGTTCGATATCGATGTGAACACTCGAAGATAAATTCCATATCTCCGCGCGCCCATGTATTATTCTCTTTGAAATGAAACCCGTGTTCAATATTAAGCCATCTGGTGGTCGGTCTCTTGCGTTGGCTTCTGCAGTACTTTGGAATGACCTTCCACAGTCATTAAAAGATTCGCAATCAGTGCAAACTTTTAAACATAAACTTAAGAGACATTTATTTTTACAGGCTTACAACGAACAATGATTTTTATCGTAAGATTGTGTCATTCTTAGTCTTTATTCTGATTTTTACAGCTTAGCTATTTTATTGTTAGTTTATTTTACTCGTGGTTTAGCTATTTTCCTTTTTTTTAATTTTTAATGGTTAGATTTTAAAATCATTGTAAAGCGCTCTTGGATAGCGATAGAAATAGCGCTATATAAATTAAGTATTATTATTATTATTATTATTATTAAAGGGAAGAGTAGATTGGAGGGACATCTCCTCACTCATAAATTTTACTTTGTAAGAGTAGGTAATAATATTATGAGAATTATTTCAGAAGTACACTACCTAGCTCATAGGTAAGTCCTCTTGGCGTGCAAATCGTTCAAGGTCTCCCTGGCTTTTTGAGCCGGATGGGACGAGAGTCCTCAGACTTTTGTAAATAGATAACAAATTTTTTGACCGCCCATTCTTTTCTGCGCCCTGGCGGGAGGAAGTCCAATCATGTATCTAAAAGCGCACAGTGTCACGATAATACAGTTGTTATTTAACTGGCAGCCAGCGTAACTTTTTTAGGCCAGAGGTCACATGATCAAACATTCTGGCATTGCTGATTATTGGGGCATCAATGTTCTGTACTGCCTGGAGTTTGAGCGGGTTAGTAGTTGCTGCATTTTGCCAGACTGGCAAACAATAAAACAATTTGCTGAAAACTAAAGCATTGATTATAATAATTAAAGTTTTTTTTTTTTATCAAACGCATGCTTAACACGGCTAATTTGAGCTAGGCTAGACACGCAAGACGAAACAGTCTTAAGAATACGATCAGATAAGGTGAAGCTAGGTTCAGTAAGTGAGTAAAACCTTTTATTTAGACTCGATCAATGTTTAAAGCAAAATACATGCTTGTGGGGTCGTAACGCCGAGGTCTTTGACGACTTTTGCTGATGAGTGTCCCTTTCCCATTGAGGAAAGACGGACGTCAGGGAGTTTGGAGAGCGCCTGACGACTTCCATGTACCATTAGTTTTGTCTTATCTGGATTCAGGGGGAGATGATTGCCAAAACACCAGTTACGAATTCTTAAGAGATTACCATTAATGTCAAGGATGGTCTAAGCCCATTCTTGAAGAGAGAAGGAAATATGGAGTTCAAGAGTGTCAGCAACATAGCTTTCAGATTGACAGTGCTTAAATACTGATGGAATATCATTCACATAAACATTGAAAAGGGAGAGGTCCCAGGATACTTCCTGGAAATACAACCACGTTATTTGCTGACGACTCAAAGTTAATAGGAAATGCACGAACACCTGCAACCATCCAGTCGGACTTACACTGCTTATCCCACTGGGCTGACGTGTGGCAAATGAAATTCAATGAATCAAAGTGCAGCGTTTTGCATATTGGTAAAGAAAACCCTAAAAACAACTACATGATGGGTCATACACCCTGGCTGGCAAGTGCTTGAAAAGGAAAGAGATCTAGGAGTGGTTGTTTCAGCTGGCGATTCCCTTTTTTAGCAAGGACAATTACGAAGAATGATTGGAAAAGCAAAACAAATGACGTCATGGATCATCGTGTTGTATCTAGGAAACCAGAAGTGCTGATACCACTTTACCAAGCTTTTTGTCAGACCCCATTTGGAAAACGCAGTGCAGGTGTGGGCCCCAACGGTAAGACACGGAAACTGGGGTATCATAATGGAAATTGAGGACTGCCAAAAACAGTTTACGAGGATAATTGAGGGCATGGGTCTGCTCCCTTATCGTCAAAAGTTACAGCGTCTCAGATTAACGACTTTACTGGAACGTCGAATGCGTGGTGACTTAATTGAAACTTTTAAAATAATCAACGGTTTTGTGGACTATGGTCACAATATGTTTGCGGCGAATACAGCTTATCGAACTCGTATCTTAATGTCACTTTCCATCATCCATTAAGATCAGCGAATGACTTCTTTATCAATAGAGTTATTAAATATTGGAACCAGTTGCCACTACGGGAGCGAAATTCAACAAGTATCAATGCCTTTAAGGCCGGTCTTGACCTTTTTAAGTTAATATCTAAACCTGATTTGCCTAATGTATTCTGGAAACCGTTAGGTGTCATTTTGTTTCTTTTGTGATGCACATTTATGTTGCCAAGTTTCAAGAACTAAATGACTGACTTAATCCTCTTCGCTCCGACCGGAGCATAGGGCTTCCACCACAGCCTTCCATCGGACCCGATTTTTTGCAGTCCGCTTCACTTCC
>JAHPZR010001088.1:20000-22510 GCA_019787425.1 Platygyra sinensis | reverse complement strand
AATCTATCTATCTATCTATCTATCTACCTACCTACCTACCTACCTACCTACCTACCTACCTATCTATCTATCTATCTATCTATCTATCTATCTGTCTATCTATCTGTCTATCTGTCTATCTATCTATCTATCTATCTATCTATCTATCTATCTATCTATCTATCTATCTATCTATCTAGTAATGTCTTAATTTTCGTTAAGTCTTCTTTATTAGCACGAAACTAACATGTATAGACCTTAGAGTGGATGAAGATACCAGGGAAAATGTAACACTAAGCGTTGTAAACATATGATTAAAAAATCGACTTTAAAAAAGCTTTATGAAGATGTAGAAATAGACTTGCAGTTTTGGTTTGAATTTTAATTTTGAGAGTTTGGCGCAGAACTCAAGGGGGAGGGGGTTGAAAAACTAGAGTTATCTAGCAAAAACTTAGACAGTACCCGCCACCAAAACAAAAAAGTAGTTCTAACCCCCCTCTGTTATGCTAAAAATAACGTCGCACTCCTCCCCTCACCACCCACCCACCCCTCACCGCCACTATTACCATAGAAATTCGGCTTCGTCCCTGAGCCAAAAGAAGAATTTCTCTTTCGGAAATAACCTTTTACCAGATTTTTATGAGAGCTTCAAAGTAAAGGCTCGATCTAATGTTCAGTTGATGAAAAGAATGTTCATTCCTGAAAGGGACAGACAGTATAACATTACAGTATAACACTGAGCTGCTGGTAAATAGGTTTCAGTATCTATTGTCTGACAATGCAGCCTGTACCAGTAGATTTCTCTGTGATGACTACAAGCCAAGCCCACATGATGACAGTAATATCACTAGATGTAAAAATGAGGCAAATTTAATAAAGCTTAAGCTTCAAGCCATCAGAGATAAGATGTCAAAACACGGCAACAGTCTCTTCTCTGACAACACTGGTAAAGTCAAAACTGGACTGAGCTGCCATCACAGCTTCAATAATGACAAACGTTATGTAACATCTAGTATCGAGAAAGATGTTGATCGCTTGATTGAAGATTTAGACATAACATTTGCTAATTACCGGGGTGCTTACCACATTGGCTCAAAATCTAAAACTTCTGAAGCCAGAAAGAGAAAAGAGCAGAGAAAAAAATCAAAGAACAAGAGATTGACCGCTCCAAATAACAGACGAAAAAGAGCTTGCATTATATTTAGATCCTTGGGAGGAGACCCTGTTGAACTTTGTTATGAGCCAAATATATATGGAATTCAGCAAATCGATTCAGTCGATGAAGAAACATTACTTTTATTCACAACAAAAACCGACAAAGCTTGTGTACGAGATCTGCTTGATTCCCATTGTTTATGGGGGAAGCTGAAAAACAAGTTCATGATTTTGTTTTACATAGGATCAGCTCAATTAATTAGGAAGACGGGTTAAACTTGATCAGTTGTGAATTTGCTTTTCATTTGGATGGAATATTTTCAATAATTGTTTAACAGCTGCTCGTATTGATATTTGTTACAGTCCATCATGATGACTGTATTGAGAATCTTTTATTGCGTTTAATTTTATTTACATTTCGAATAAAACTTAAGGCCCCCCCTCTCCGTCAATGAGTGACTTCTACTTTGAACCGCCCCTATCTTGGCAGCAATTTTATGTAATGCTCCCCCCTCAAGTTTTTCAGTCCCCCTCCTGATAATTATTGCAAAGTTCCTAAGCTTTGGCCGCTATTTAAGGTTTCCAAGGTCTGAAAATTACTATTGGTAGAAGAACTAGAATTAAAAGGATGCAATGGATGTATTGAAGTTGTTTGAATATTGACTTGAAAGGCGCGCCATATCATGAATTCGTTTTGGTCCCAGTTTGTGAGGAAAAATTTTAATTTATTGGCAACAGCATGGCAAATTAATAAAACAAGATGAATGGTCACAAAAAGATCTCGTAGGCCGCACACGTAAGTGTACGATTTCTTTCTTTTTCGCGCTTTATGATTCGCTGCCAGAAAATAAAACATTCAAACAGATTCTATGCCGCGTTTGCCAGCGATTGGCTTGGGTCTCTAATCCATATTCATAGAAATCGCAGGGTTGTCGCACATTTCAAACTGTCTGTTGATGAGTTAAGACGTGTCGTCCGCTTGAAGGCCAATTTTACCCCTGAAAGAAGATGCTTGATGCTGGAAAAAACCGAACACTTGGAAAGAAGTATTTATTCTGTGTGAATCAAAGGTAAGACCTGCTTTTGGAAAACAATTCAGTAGTTTAAGCAATTACCAAACTTTTGCGAAGGCGAGTGAACACGTGGACTCGCTGTTCGTTTTGAAGATCTTTGATCGTCGCCGCATCTTGAAACAGGACAGCAAAGCGGTATATCTTAAATTCCGAATTTCCTTTGCAATATGTTAAGGGCGGCAAAAGCTAATGGTACTCAAATTTCGAATGTTTGATGGTCTAATTAATGCTCCTGAAAGAAACATTAAAATCAAGATTCGAGGTGTAAAATTGAAACATTTACACTGGAAGGCAAGTCTGGCG
>JAHPZR010001088.1:0-15000 GCA_019787425.1 Platygyra sinensis | reverse complement strand
GATTTCTATTAACTAATTAACTTATAATTAGATAGTACTTGAGGCAAATAAAGTGATCTTAGCTTGATTGTGATTATTGAAATATTTTGTTAAAGATTAAAATGAACTTTATTATATTGACTGGTAAAAACACTAATAAACAACATCAAGTAGAGCACACACAAAGCAACTATTAATTTTATTGTTGATTCCTTTTCTCAGCTTAAAAAATACATGGCGCATGCGCATTTTTTTTCCCATAGGAGAAAGAATCTATTGTTCTTACCATGCAACATGGCTGCCCTGCAAAACCTCTATATATACTGATAATAAATGGCTTGTTAGTTTTGCATATCCCACACAATTCAACAGTATTACGGTGCTTGACTTGTGAAACTGATTGACTCCAAAACGAAAAAGGAATTCTAACGTTGATTTTTGTTTTAAAATTTTCAATTCTACCTCTAACTAAATTTGGATCAGCCAATCCTGACTTGCAGCACATACGCTGTACAAGGCCATCCGGCAACCTGAATGAAAATAAAGCAAAACGAAAATCAATGGTTAAACTAAAGCAATATCAACTTTTTCTAAGGGAAAATAAAGTTGAGATCGGCAAGACCGCGTTGTGTTACGTTATGTCACAAGGCATTGAGGATAACGTAGAATAGCGTGACAATCAAAGTAACAACCAAATTAATAGTTGAAGAAACGTCAAAGTAAACATAGCACGAAATTAACGGCTGCCTAGCTAAGTTTAAACATACGGAGCTAAATAAAAAGACTACCTAACTAAAAAAAAAAAAAAACAAACCGAAAAAAAAAGAAATGCAACGTAAAAACTGATTTTATCTTCGGATTTTTGATATCAAAACTGGTTCCTCAGTGTAATGAGTTTTCGTACATGCAGTGGATTCAAATCTTAAGGTGGCCCCACAGGCTGACGATCTTGCTGAATTTACCTCTAGATGAGTGTAAAATTTAAGGAAAGTACACAGTGGTATAAATTTTTTCACGTAGCAACTGTTGTTTACACTCAGAATGTGACCACAAGTGTAGATCAGTTTTAACAAATATGAACAATACTTTGTAGAAAAGCTGTTAAGACATTTTTTTTTCTTCTTCTTCTTGTGAATGCAATTTTATTTACAGGACAAAACACTAACATTACTTACAATACTAACATTATACTTACATTTACATTTACATTGCACTACACATACTTACACTACAAGCACTACTTATAAAACATATAATGCAATACCTAATTAAATTACAGTTGGCGTACTTAAAATTTTTTTGTCATTAGATTTTACAATGCACTGGCTAAAGAGTGAACATATATTGCACATTACGTTTCAACAACACCACTTTCCGTGTTATTGGCGCCATTCATAAATTACCACTGCATTACCACTATTAAAAGGATAGTAAAATAAAAAATAATAATTAGAAATAATAATTAGGTTACAGGGCGCTATGAGAAAACAAACCTCTAACATTGTTCTAAGTTATCGATATATTTTCTCCATTTAAGATTGTGACTGGACTCTTTGTTATTTGATTTCATAACCTGAGCTTCTAACTGGTATACGTAAGCCAGGGTTTTATAAAACACTTTAAAGGACGGGCGAGTGCTATTTTTTCGGCATTCATAAATATGCTTTTTTGCTACAATTAAAAGGTGATTGAGCAACAAGAAATCGTCTTCTCTATTCCAAATCCCAAAGAGTTTATGAATATTAGAAAGTCCATCTAAAACTATGTTTACATTCCTACACTAACGAATCAAGTCCAGCCAAAAATTGTTAGTGAATGGGCATGTGCTAAATAAATGCTCTAGGGACTCGCTCTCTGTACCACAGAATGTACATAATGGTGAAGCTGTCAAACCAATTTTGTGTAGAAAAGCGTTCGTTGTTAATTATCTATTAAGAATTTTATACTGAAACTCCCTTGATTTTGTGTCGTTAAGTACTTTAAAGGATAAATTATATATTTCTTTCCATTCTAAACACACACTGGAATATTGCTCCGTATATTTCGCTTGCGCAGTTGGGGTGGTTTCGTACTTGGACCGTATTTCTCCATAAATGTCTTTTGATGCGGCTTTGTCTATCAATACCTCCTGATCCTTTAAACGTAGCTTAATATGATCTTTCAGGACAAACGTTTTATCGCTTTTTTGCCCACATAATGCCAAAGAATTCCGCCATTGCAGAGGTAGCGCATCGATAACTTGCATCAATAGAAACACCTCTATATAGGTGTAAAATGTGAGTTGTTTGAGGATTGCTTAACAATTAAGTCATTGCTTTCGCTTACCAGATCTTCAAGTGTAATGATTCCTTTTTGAAATAAGGAACGATGAAAAATTGATTTATTGTCAACACAAATGTGTTTATTATTCCAAACGATAGTGTCCGCTCTAGTATTGTTGTTCAGGCATTGAACACTGACAGTTGTTGCCGCGGAATGTTCAGCAAAAATTTGAAAGCATTCCTCGTAAAATCTCGGTAGTTTTATAGGAAGTTTCTTAATATCGAATCCACATCCTAAGACCAATTTACCTCCGACTGGTCTCAAATAATGTAGAAGAATAGTCTTCCAACTGCTTTGTTGTGAATTAACAAGTTTTTTTACAACATAAGATTCGCTGTGTTTTAATGGCCGATTCTAAGTGCGGAGCTCTTAGACCTCCCTTTTCCACGTCGCTTATGAGGGTTGATCGTTTTACTTTATCTTTTCCTTTCCAAATAAAATTGAAGATAATTTTATTTGCTTCCATAATTATGTCCTTATGTAAACAAACTAAGGCGGCTCTATACATAAAAATTGGAACAGCAAATGTTTTCACAATTTGAATTCGTCCTAGAATTGTTAGATTCCTCCAGTTCCAAAACCGCAGCTTTTCGCTTATAGATTTTAACGTTTCTTCAAAATTTAGCTTTTTGCAAAGGAACTGATTGTACGTAAAATAAACACCTAATATTTCAACGGCCTTTTTAACAGTTATGTCTTTACCAGAACAGGTTGCGAGCGTTACTGGATTTAGTTTTTGAGCCAGAGCATAAGGTGAAACATTCGATAGTGCCAAGAAAAGATGTCACATCATCTGCAAAGACCTCTAATTCTATCTCTTCATTATCCACCACAATACCCTGAATTTCTTTGTTACGGCGTATATTAATAGCTAAAATTTCCAAGCAGATTATGAATAAATATGGCGATAGCGAATCGCCTTGTCTGACCCCTCGGAGAATTTGAAAAGGAGTTGTTGTATAACCATTGTTCATAACTGTACTTGTAATATTTTTATAAAATGTTTGTATCCAATGAATTAGGGAAGGACCAAAGTTAAAGGCTGAAAGCGCCTCAACCATAAAGCTTCGCTTTATCGAACCGAACGCTTTTTGGAAATCTTCCGCTACTAGTAATCGGCTAATATTTTTCCTCTCTGTGTATTCTAAAATATCATCTATAGTTCTCACAGCATCAAGAATTGTCCTACCTTTTACGTAAGCATTTTGATTGAAATGTATTATCTCCCCTAGAACTTTTTGAAGTCTTGCTGCAATAACTTTCGATCCAATTTTTGCATCAACGTTGATCAGTGAAATGGGCCTCCAATTACTAATATTTCGCTTGTCTTTCCCTTTCTTTTCAATTAATGTGATTACTGCTTGTTTTTGGGTATTTGATAATTCAGCGCATTCGTATGAATAATTAAGAGAATCAACAACTAAATTACCAATGGAATTCCAAAAAGTTTTATAAAATTCGACCGTAAGGCCATCATTTCCAAGTGATTTGTTATCTTCAAATGACTCTAGGCAATCAAAGCACTCCTTAACCGACAACCTTCCTTCACAAATATTTCTCATGTCATCGGACAGTTAAGGAATTTCTGTTCCTTGCACAAATAAATGATTTTCATATACTGTGTCATCATCTGCTGCATATAGATCAGAATAAAACTTCTCAATTTCCTTCATAATTTCCAATGGGTTTGTAGTAAGGTTTCTATCACTACTCAACAACCTACGAATGCAACTTTTGGTACCCCTGTGAGATTCTAAGCCTAAGAAATATTTGTTGCTTTTTTCACCTTTTTCATACCAATTTGCTCTTGATCGAATTATTGCTCCTTTGGCTATGTAATCAAAATGTGAGTCATATTTCATCTTCAACTCCTCTAAAATCTCAACATTTGGCTCCGATGGGTCTATTGCCAATCTCTCTTCTGCTTGTCTTAAGATATCTCAGTCTGCTCAAGCTCTTGCCTTCTCTTATGTGCCTTTTCTTTAGCATAATGCATTGGAAATTGCCTCACGCGATATTTAATTAAATCCCATAATACCCTTTTATCAATAACCTCTTGAAACTACCCTAACCATTCTGGTATTTTCTGATTAATTGCTAAGACATAATTCTCATCGTCAACCAAACTTGAATTAAATTTCCAATATGAAGGGCCTCGCGTCTGTTCATCAAAACTATTAAAAGAAATTGTTATTGCCGAATGGTCTGTTCTAATAGCTGTCTTAATATTAGTTTCTTCTACCTCATCTTGGCATTGACATCGCTTATTAGCCAAAAATCAAGTCTTCTCTGGATAAGAGGGTTCTTTTGTTTCCACGAAAAAAGCTTTCGGTCCGGGTTCCTGGTTCTCCAAATGTCAATTAAGTCGTAGTTTAGACAAATACTATTGAGACATTTTACTGATTCCTTCTCTTTAGGCGTACCTCCGGAACAGTCAAGATCAGAATCATTAACCACATTAAAATCCCCTCCAATTATAATTTTGTGATTTTCATCAGCAATAAAATCATCTATTTTTTTCTCTAGCTCCTCGCAAAAGGAACACTGTTCGCGTACTTTGTTCGGCGCATAAGCTTTGTTCGGCGCATAAGCTGTTAAGACATGCACAACTCAATAATTATAGTCACGTGAGAAAAGTGCTGTCTGAATCACCATCACAAGTTCATTCATTTCCCTCATGAAAAGTAATATTTCCTACAACTGCGGTAACGTTTTTTTTACAAAATACCAACAACCATTACACTCCAATAATATGCGACCTGCAAACGCCCCCCTTGCCCCAACTTTTTGGCTTGTTAAATGGTTAATCCATCGTGGAAGAAACTTTACATGAAAGTGGGTTTTTCTCAAAAGTCTACCTTTGTACCAATTGATTGTACGCCAACATTTCTACTTTGGAGGGTATTACAGAGCAATTCCTGAAACTTGGGATAATCAAAGACCAATGGTGTCGAGATGCAATCAAGTAAACATTTAACATCTGTCAAGTGACAAGAAAATTTGAGAACTGGTTCGGTTTTTGCTTTTGCTTTGGTGCAGATAAGGCTATTTTCAGATAAAGCCTGCTAAAAGCACTGGAAACAAGAGTTAAATGTCAAAACTTTGTTTGATTGCACAGAATGAAACAGAAACTTACAAGTGCTTGTTCAAGAAAGTCAAATCTTGTTTTGCAAAAGAACAGGAACTGTTGGTGTCAATGCTATCAAAGCTTTGAATTAAAACCTAAAAAGGGTGTTGCTGATTGCGATATATAACAACCATTTTGAGTAAACCTTCAAAATTTATTTTCTCTTCATGAGTGCTTTCGCTCACAATTCTTGGGTTGTGCCTGATATCATCATTTTATAAAATCCAAAACTAAAGAGCCATCAAAGTTATTATCTTCATCAGACATTCGCGGGGGTAAATTTATATCTGTAAACAACTTTTCAGCTCAAGAACGTGCTTCGTCTAAAAAAGGCACATTTTACATTTCAGAGTTATAGCGGTGCGTGACATAAAGCTATGAACGTGTTAGTCGAAAAACATACTTATCTCTGGGGAGGGGATGAGCGAGAAGGGGGAGGGGGTGGGGAGAAAAGGAATCGCGTGCAGTCAATTCCAGACATTTTACCGAACTTCGTTCGCCCAGGAACGGGGAGCAACAGTGCAATTTGATTGGTTATAAGCCCGTCAATCAAAATATCACATAAAAAATTTGTCTTTCGTGCATAATCCGACATCCGGAACACAAGATCAAAATAGATATGGCCGAGTCTAAAGAAGCGATCGAAGGGGTCTTCGAATTTTCTGTTTAAGAAACGTCGAAAGACCTTCCGCTCATCGTTCTAAAACCGAAGCAAGAAGTTGCCATTAGAGACTAGCCGGTAGATAGGATGTCCTTGGAATCCTTTTATCAAATACCCCTAGGAGACTACGTGGTTACCGCGGTTATTTGCATGTCGCTTCGCAGATATGTTTTACAGATATGTTTTAAAGTCTCTGAGTACACTGAGTCTATAAATTTTGAGAGAAAAGGTTTGAAATAATTCGGGAACATGTATCGTGCAATCTACTGTGCCGCCAGCTGGTTGATTCAGTCGAACATTCAAGCACAGTACGTTCGTTCCTTCTTGTCACGATATCACGGATATCACATCTTTGTCCATCTTTTCGCCATTACTTCGAGAAAGCTATATATTTGTACAAAGACGATGGTTTCTTCCATCAATTTGATCGAGCTTAGACCAGATCGACTATCCATGTTGAGCGTCTCAATGTTTTCTCTTGGTTTTCGTGCGTTTTCCCGTGAAGGCATGCGGTGTATTAGTTCTCTCAAATAAACACGCGGTTGACATGTTTAATAAAGTTTCGTTTTCTTTGGGCGATTTTGGAAATATCTGTCTGTCCCACCCATACACTACGCCGTCTTTGATCTTTTTGGTCCACTAAAAATATTTTTCCAAATTTTGCATTAGGAAAAAGCTCCAATTTTGACCCAAGTTTTGGTAAAACAAACAAAATTCGCTCTAGTGCGACACTCCCCTTATGTATCTCTATTTTCAAAACTTCGGTCTTTTAAATAAACAATGACAGAACCGACAATTAAAAGGAAGCCTATTCTCACCAGGAGAATACACGCACAAAAGCCAAAATAAGCCACTGCACACTCCCTAAATTCCCAGCGTGACCCAAGGGAATGCATGGCATTCTCACGGGCCTTTCTGCCCTTATTTAAGAGCAGTTACTTGTTTATTCAGTCATTTCCAGCAAAGTTTAAGGTCTCTAGACCCGTGCTAGGAGATTTCGCCCCACCCTCCTCCCCGCAGCGATGGAATATATATTCTCTCATGGCCTACCGACTCGCAAGGCCTCGGGCCGATTCTCCCATATCTTAGTGCATCTGGGTCCAATTGGCTTTGTGTGTGGGTGGGCCTGGTGAGAATGTATTACAATGGAGCGCGGTATGTTTGGGAACGTTTGGTAAAATGTGTGGGATTGATATGATTGCAGTCGTTTCCTTTGCTCGCCTCAGTCCCTCCCTCTGCTTCTTATTTTTCGCACTCCCTCCCAGTTTCGTTCCCTTCGCGTAAGTTTTTGGAAACGTCTGCTACGCTAGCTAGCGTGTTTATGACTCAGAACCCCTTATTTTTTTCCAGGTCCCTCCCCTCCCCTCATAAACACTCGAAACAGATATGTGCTAAATAACAAATAGGCCTTACTGAATATCTGCTTTCCTTCCCCGGACTTGGGACATACATGTACATGTAAGTATAAACTAAAAAATATTTTGAGGCAACATCACCGCATTATATTGGCCACTTCTTTGCTTTATTATCCAAAATAAGTGGGTATGCCCCTGGGCCCCTTCCCTAGATCCACCACTGTTATCATATATTGGGCAAAGTCTGGAAAATTCGTTTGATAATTTAAAAATATAAAATCCTTGTATAGTATGGAAAAATTGCAGTGACATTTTCTTTCCACTTGCTTGAATATTTCGACTTTAAGTCGTAAACATCCTTTCAGAAATGAAAGAAATTCATTCAATACATCTAAGTGGAGTTTTCCAAAGTATCGGACAAAAAAGTCCAGGAATTTAGACACACTTATCTATGATATTCTATTGCAAATATAATGTCAGCAGCATTATAACTTCAATTCCAAAAATATGTGCCATCAAAGTAGCCATTTTGAAACTAGAATCAGTAAGGCATTAACATAGACACAATCCATTGGCATATATGATACACATTTACTTGATACTAAGCTATAGAGCGATTTTCAAATACTGTATGGCCATTTGTGGTTGTTTTGATAGGCGAGAGAGACTTTCTTGCAGTGTTTTTATTGGTCCATATTTCTTGTGATAAAAGCAAAACAGGACCAGAGTAGCTGTTGTTTTCTGTTTAATTTGAGTGAATAATTTTTTTGACTGATTTCATGTGAAGATTGAAGTGATCGAACAGATGAGATGGCATTTTGTACTCTCCCCAGTTTTCCTTGCATCAAGGGACCAAGTTGATGGTCGGTCGAACTCAACGATCGACATTTTACAATCTCACAACAAAATAGGGGACTGTCAACAGTCAACATGTACTTGGACAAATGCCAGATACCAGTAGTTTTTCCTTTGGTAAGCTATAGTATACGTCAGTTTCTTCACCAATGATTTTTAGAGGTTTTGTTATAGCCATAGCTTTTAATTAAGACTTTTGGGAATTGTAGAGAGTATTATTATTAGCCCTGGTTTTGCTTACGAGAAAGACAACAATATTTTATGGTATTGCCATCCCACTTTTACCAATGTGTGATTAATTAAAAACTTAACATGACAATGTAGCACTGAAATGGGTTCCTTGCGTATGACTCATATTTCAGGACTTTACATTGTATAGCGAATCACCGCTAGTCTCCTACTTATTGGCATTTGCACAGTTCAGACAACATTTGGCTGCACATTTGTTCATCTGAGCAATGAGCTACATACAGTATTTAAGGCAGTATTTAAGGCAGCTTTACGAAGGCAACAAAGCTACGGCAGGTAACTGTTTTTAATTATTCAAAGTAGCCAGTTTGTGAGTTACTGCAGCATAAGCTACCCCATGCACGACATGCAAAACCGGTTTTTGAAAAGTTTTGAGTTTGAATAAAGAGAAATTTCTTTTAATTCTCCAGCTTTTTCTTTGTTCAATACATGTACTTTTGGAATACTTCACTTAGAGCCACTGGAAGAATTTCTTTAGTTTCTAAAAGAAATTTACCCCTTAAAAGTTGAGTTTTTCATTTGCAAGTAACTCGCCGTCAAACAAAACTCATTTCGTTCTGTTATCCATGGCAAGTGGATAAGGTTATATCACGACACAAAACTAAATGCAATTTTGAGACAGCATTACCACATTTTATTGGCAGCATTAGGAGATAATATATTCTCATGCCAATTGATATAATGTATTATTATATTGCTACAACAGTAAGCACTCTCTGATTGGCTGCTTAGTGGGCAAGATCTTCTTTTATTATACGGCTACAATAGTACGCGCGCCTTGATTGGCCACTGAGCGGGCAAGATTTTCTTGTAATGACCGGGCATTATAAAAAATTTCTCAGCTCAACGGCTCTATTGAGTTGTGAGTAAAAGCTACAAGTGTGTAAGCAAAAACAACAAAAAATATGGAAAAGTACATATGTCCAATCAACTGAAAGAAAAACTAGCATACAGTGTTTTTATTGTATCTCCTTTTAAGAATAGTGCTAAAAAGGCCATATAGTAAAGAAGTTATTAACCTCGTCCATTCGGTCAGCACAGGGAAATCTCAGACCTCGGCCTTGATGCGCTGCATGGCTCACAATAACGGCCGGTCACCGGACAATGTCCAGCCAAGATGATTATTTGTCCGGACAAAATTTAGGTTTGGTCATTTTGACCGGTCACGTACGCGGTTTCCAAATAATTAACTAGAAAAAATTATTTGCTTTATTGCTGGAGAATATAGACAGTTAAATCATAAAATATCTCAACAGCTTGTAGTTACAAAATAGGAGAATGCACTCAGATGAGACAGTCATGATCTTCGGCTTTGTAATTGCCCGGGTGTGAATGCTGTGGCGCTTTAGCGGTTTGCTTAAGGAAATAGTCTAAAACATCTCTACCTCTACAAATACGCTAACCAGACCAGAAAATAATGAACATCGCATCAATCAACGTCTTGTATTAACACGCGGTTACAGTTTTAATTGTCTTGTGGGCGGGAAAATGGCACTCGCGTGTGGTTTGTTAAAAGAAAAGTATATCAGTCTATAGCAAATATCATGTTGGTAGCGTCTTAGCGTCATCTGCGAGATCACGAGGAAATAATTCATCTTAAAATGCTTGGAATCAACAATTGTCTCCATTTTGCAATAGGACGTGTCCCATGTGTGCTAAAAGGATGACCACCTAACGGAGTTCCAGTAAATGTTCACTAGTACAAAATAAAGAAAAAAAACATCGGTTTCCACGGCGAGCATCTACAGATCAAAACAGCACTCGATAATGGGTATCTTTTATTCTTGCTATGCCACCAGTGTATTTTGAAGTTTTGACAGCTTCCTGATCATGGCAATTGTTAACAAATTCAGTAAAACAGTGTTTGCAGTAGATTTCCAGCAGATCTGAAAAAGCAACAAAAGGCACGATTACCTTCTGGCACACCCTTATTGAAAGGCCCGGCTGCAAAGCTTTCCCCACAAACAAATCTCCACTCGATAAGTTTTCTTAAAATTTTTTTCTGCAGTCAGATAATCAGTTGCTTTTGTCAGAAATGCAAAAAAATGGGCCCACCGTCTTTGTTTGTTCCGAGATAATTCGTGTGGAAAACTACCCTGATTTTGAAAAATTGGCGCACATAATTCAGCATGGTCTATAGGGGTTTATAAATTAAAATATCGAAGGTGAGTCAACGGAGGCAAATGATCTTAGTCTTATTTTGTAGAAGTGGGTAGAGACGGTAGAAACTCAAAGTGTTTACAACCAAAATCGCATCCAACGTAAGTCATAAATCAATATAAAACTATGTGTAGAGTAACTATGGTTAAGGGACTGGTCAAAAAGCACTGGGGCGGGGGGAGGGGTCTCTAAATATCCACTCTTAAGAGGCCCTGACTGAGAAAGCGTGTCAGACCTTGGGAACGGGGGTCGGCCAAATTCAATGAAACTTGGTGAGGACATTGACCTTGATGAGCTATTACTAGATCCACTTTTGTTTGTCTTCGCTCTATCTTCCTTTCACTTTTTCAGGGGGGGGGGGGGTCCTATTTTGGGGTCTCAGAGTACAAAAAAACACCCATATGAGAGGTAACTTTCGAGTAGCATTAAAATAAATGTAGAAAGCTCACAGCATATATAATGGTATAGGATGTTTGTACTAAGAACCTACTTTTAAATGGTTTATGGCTTTAGGGAATATAATTATTAAGAGGAGATATGCATGAGACTAAATTTACTCAAATTTCGACCCCCCTGAAAACACGAAAAATAACCCAACATCAAAAAATCATAATTTTTACCTGTAGTCCTATTAAGAATCAAGGCACACGTCATGAGTTACCTAAGGGCATCTATAATCCAAAACAGTATAGAAAAATTTGGGTCATTAAGATTTGCTGCTTTCCTGGCATCATTATTATGCAACACTTTTGCAAAATGACCTCATTTGCATAAACCTAATTTTGACTTAAAAATCACTGTAAAATCAGTTTTTTTTCCAAGCCTAGATAATTTTTAAGGGAAAGACAATGTTTCATAAATTTGAGAGAGTGATTTCGTGTAAACAAAATAAAAGGAAAATAAAATTACTGTGCTATGAGTCATGAAAACGCTTTTGGCCAAGCCTGATGTGGGACTTGTAATTAAACTTATACACTACCGGCTATTCAGTTATTACAAAATCAATTAATCATAATATATAGTGATATCTTAACAGTTAAGTAAAGTTTTCTGAAGCAAAATAATGTAAAATATCTTGCAATCATTCCTCATTTTGTCCGTGTTTGTATTGAAGACTGGTTACAATTTGGCACCAGTCTCCATGCGTCGAACAACAAACAGAACTTGCAACAAGATAGTTGAATTGGAAGATGACTTACTGCTCATTTGGCAATAACTCAGACCCTGGTAGTACTGTAAAATAGGCGCTACATGACGATGCCATAGTGTTCTGCACGTCGGATTTGGTTCTCCAAGCCTTAAATTTCTACCCATAAGGAAAGAAGGGGGTGGGGGAGGCTGGCCCTTCCATTAAAATCTACCACTGCATTTTGCTAACTGATTACCTGTAACAGTTCAATGATATCACTTTTGTACAAATTTGCATTTGAAAACTGAAAAAAGAATTTTAAACCTGTCTGTTGTATGGTACTAACTTATTAATACTTCCCTTTATAAAGGGAGATTTAAAATTTAATACACACGTATAATGTACAATGTTTATACCTTATTGAAAAGTCCCAATGCACTTGGCCTCCATCATCCCCAGTGAGGCTTTTATAGACTTCTCGAACATTTGCCTGTTGAATGCAACATACACGTACAATATTATTATTTAGAAGACAGTCCTAAGAAAGCACGCGCGCTGATTGGTTAAAAATTGTGTTTGTATAACTCGATGGAGACACAAAACTAGCGCGCGCTTGTTGACGTAGTGATGGCGCGAGCAAAGAGAATTTACATTTTGATATCCAAAGCTAACAAGTTGTTTTCCTTTTTCTTGTCGTGGTGTTTTCTAAAAGAAATAGAAAACATGTACTTCGTGTTTCTATCGAGTTATACAAACACTCGTGAAAGTTTGGGAGAACTCGAAAAAGCTGTGGAAACACTCGCCTGCGGCTCGTGTTCCCACAGCATTTCTCGTTCTCCCAAACTTCCACTCGTGTTTGTATAACTCGATAGAAACACGGTACATGTTTTCTATTTCTTAATTTTATAAAAACAATTACTGGGCATAGCAGTTTGGTCATATTATGGACCTACAAAAAGGCAAAAATGAGAAACAAAATTAGCAGTGGTTCACGTAAGAGAAATAGTGTTTCGGGGAACATGGGGTATTAAAACTTCAGTATGAAAAAACAGTAACTACCTATCCATATGTACACAGTACAGTGGCTGGTTAGTGTGCTTGACCAGATTTGATATAAGCTTAAATACTCGATTGGCCCGAGGCGATTATCTGTGCTGTTGAAAAATAATGGAGCCACAAATACAGTAGACGAGTTTTTTAGCTAAAGAAGTAACATAACCGTAAAACAACTATGTAGTGCTAGTTTTTCGTGTACAACATATCTTACCGTTAGCGCCTTCGGCAAGCGCTTGGTCGTCTTCTTTTCCCGCCCATTTTGGCTCTGTTCTTCGACCGCCATTATCCTCTGTTCGAGGCGCTCGTTCAGTGCCTGCTGCCTCTCTAAAATGGTGCTCAAATTGTTCAAATGTTCCAGAATTTGACCCGGAAAACGTTCTTCCGCTGCGTTATTTTGGCTATCATTGCCACCGGCTGCTTGTAACAGCGGCTCGAGAGCACGATTGATTCTGCCGGTGTGATTTCCCGCTCTAGCTAGAACCCTTGGAACTGTACTCGAGTTAACCCTCGGAGTACTCGCAATTGGTGGCAAGGGCACTGAAAGTTCCTCGTTAGAGCTGCCGCTTGGAGAAGGGTTGCTGCCTGAAGATGACCTGTCCCCAGAATTTTGGCGCGATGTAGATGGCGTTCTACTTGCGTTGGAAGTTCGAGAAGAGGATCGAGAACTTCGAGGTGTTGGCATAGAATTAGATCTAGAAGGGTTTCCGTGTGCATCCCTCAAGTTTGATGTCTCCTCGACTCTTCGCCTACTTTCTTGGTCTGGTCGATTTCTAGCCATGACTAATAAATTTTCAGTTAAAGAAAAGGATAAAGAGGCCTCTTAGTCCACGGAGGAGAAAGCTTTCGAATGAAGATTCGACAAGAAAATGGCGCTCAAAGTTTGAATGCGTAATCCAACACCAACCTGACACCAATTCTCTTCAATATTGCTTCACTCATTGGCTGAAAGGGCACTGACGCAAGCCCTGTTAACCATTCAAGTTAACAATTAATTGAAAATTGGTGGGGACCTGGTGATGACTTTGACAGATTGTCGGCTTGTTTGGTACAGTAAGAATGTCATCCAAAAGAAAATTTTGCGCCCATTGTAAGGAATTTGTGTCGTTACGAACATACAGGCTTCACGCTGATCTATATTTGAACAAAGCTAGCGAAGCGGTATATTCCTCGGAAGAGGAAGATAATTTGCGCGACGATTCCGAAGATTTTCATGTTGAGCACATGGCAGACGAGGCAGCCGAGGAGGTTATCGATGGTCAAGGAAACGAAGAAACATCGGCAGGTAAAAACAGGTATTTGCATTTGGTTCATGAGTATGTAAGATTATTCAACATGCTACGTTTTGTTTTTGGGAAGTGGAAGTTTTCTGCCTAAACGGTACATGTCGTCAGGGGGAAGGAGATGGGGAGAGGGAGGGGAGGTTACATGGCACAAATCCTTCATCCTTTAGGGCAAGCTTGTTATATTATTTCCTCACTGGGAAATCAAAAGAAAGCGAATTAAACCAGTCAACCTTGACTTTACATTGTTTTGGCTGTCACAGTGCGGGAATACGAGTAAGCTTGCAGTCCAGTGCAGCGTAGTGGATTTTGTACCATGTGCTTGAGAGCTGCAAAGGGCCCAATAATATAATACCAACATTTATTGACAGGGTGTTGGTGTTGGTATGGTGGTAAGTCAGGGGATTTAGAGCAAAAAAAAATTCAGGTATTGGGATTTAGGCAAACATTACCCTGGAAAAAGGATTATAAAATGTGGGATTATAGACCATATGCAAAAATGGCTTCCTTTATATTATTCTTTTGTTCGTATTTAAATTAGCCTCACTAACCTCGTTTTTGAGACAAAAATTGTGAAGAATTTGTTGTCCCGAACTAGGTTAGTGAGGCTATTTTGAATACGAACAGCCATTTTTGCACAGGGTCTATGAGATTTTTAGGGCGAGTATTGAAAAGTTACAGATGTCCATGCAAACCATCCTTCTGAGCCGTACTTTTTGACGGTACTTAAGACTCACTCTGCGAACTCAAGAGACTCACTCTTTTGTTTGTCTCGTCCGTTTTATTTTCACTTGACAATCAACCGTTCTCGGAAAACCTCTCGCAAA
>JAHPZR010001087.1:35000-37500 GCA_019787425.1 Platygyra sinensis | reverse complement strand
CATCACTTTACAGTATACGTATGCTAAACTTAAAAATTTATTGTCAGATTATCTCTCAAAATGCGCAGAAAAAGGAAAAGCAACCTAACGAAACTGAAAGATAAAGCTACACAGGCGGCCGCATGTTATTTTTCATTAATATTGTAAACAGTACGATTTTAACATCGGGAAGGCTGAAGAGCTAACGTGTCTTTGCATCTGGAGCCGGAACTGGCAAGAGCTAAGTTCTGGTCCGCTTTACTCCTATATCTAATAGAACAGTAAAAAAACCTGACAAAATTAATTCGCTCCTCTCCACAGACAGACGCGCAATTAAGTCTAACAGTGATACAGAAAGGAAAGAGCCGGTTTGAGATGTTGCTTTTATCTGCGTGCATTACCTGGGTGACTGTAGGCCTAGCTGAGTCTGTTGCTATAGTAACACTTAACCTCTGTACGATAATTGTTTTTATAAAGAACCGTAATCTCCGCAAGCGTAGCACGTACCTGGTGATAAATTTAGCGGTTATTGATATGTTTGCTGGAGGATCTGCTGTATATGACTTCTATAGGGTTGGAGCAGACTGTAATGTATGGAAGTCGCATTCAATTGAAGGTTGGCAACTTCATATACTTTATGTGCTCCTGCTCTTGCTCCCGAATAGTTCTTTATCAAACATCGCCATTATTGCTTTAGAACGGATGCACGCCACGTTTTGGCCTTTGAGGCATCGCGTGCTGAAGATATCTGAGTATGGAGTAATTATTGCCGTTATATGGGTTACTGCGTTCTTAACAGCACTTGCTCGTATCCTTCTGTACCATTTTGGAGAATTATCCAACGTTTATTTTTACTTGAGGATTTCATTAGCTGTGATGTGCCTGTTGACTGTTTTCGTCTCTTACTTTTCCATTGTTATAAAATTTCGTTACGGAGCGCAGCCTGAACACCATGGTGCAGCCAGAAGAGAAAGAAAACTGACCATAACGTTGTTGATCGTGACTGTCGTATCTCTTCTGTTGTACCTGCCATTTATTACATTATATTTTCTCATTTTTATCAGTAAATCCGAAATATTGCAATCTCTGTCCTCTTCCGAGAGCTTTTGTTTATCTAGTTCAATACTTGCTTTATTTTACGCCAACCACCTCGTAAATCCTGTATTTTATGCTATCCGCATGTCAGATTACAGATCAGCTTTACTTGCACTCTTTTGCAAACGACTTCAGCGACAAAGACGAGCCGTAGATTTACGTGGCATGCATTAACACAATATGAACGGCTAGTACATTTTTCTGTATGGCTTTGCTCAGGTGGGGTTTTCACATGACGTCGCTAAAATTCAAACTAAAAACATTTTTTCTTGCTAAAAAACTATCCTCGTAGGATGTTTTTGTCATGATGTACAAAAGCAGCTGAAAACTAGTACTTACACAAATTTTCGCTCCGAATGGGTTCTTGGTTTTGTGATAGACCCCGCTTGAATTTCTAAGCTTTTTCATGACGTGGCATTTACATGACGGCCGAAAGAGCCGTCATGTTGGCTAAAAAAGTGACTTATTTCGGGGAATTTGGCTATCTGAACAGTTCGTGTATTAGAAAAGTTAATGTTAATTGGAGAGCTTAAGCACTCGCGTTTTTTAGACGCGGACGGTGACCGGAAGTGAGCTGTTTTCACTGTTAACTCGCCCTCACACAACCACATTCACATTACTAAGTATCTTTTCTCTATTAGAAATGAGTAGTATAAAAATCTAGGACACAACACTTTTCTAGCACGCGAAATGTTCTCTTCCGGTTGCCGTCCGCGTCTCAGTACACAATTTCGTTTTGGCTATTTGCACATCTCACCGATATTCCTACAAAATTCTTAAACCTTTTAATTTTATGTTACCACAGTGGGCCTCAGTGCTTCCAATTTATCGCACTGTGATATTCAAAATATTGACTCCTTCCACGGCCTCACAGTTTGCATCCGAGTGGCAAGTTGAGGCGGTAAATGTTTCCTTAACTTGCTTTTTCAGCAATTCTTCAATTTCAAAAATGTCCCCATCCGAATTGCATATTCACTAGGAGGATAGTTAGAGAGTTGTCGATTCAACGCATTTCACTGAACGATTAAACCTGCTGAGACACACAGTTTGGATTAATTTTAAACTATTTTACATTTCTCTGACCACAAGTATCACTTAGGTATAATAACCATATGAATTGTGCCACAGCGTAAATATAAGAGTTTGTATAGAATGTAGTGATTCTATATATCAATTTTAGATAAGAAAAAAATCAATAAAAACGACTTATTTTGACTTTTCTATTTCGTACGTTTATTTCCAACTTATTTGGGGTTGTTTCAAAGCAATTCCAGCGAGTTTTAGTTGTTTTCCTCTTTAACTATCATGATGCCTGTGCTCTGAAATGACAAACATAGTTGTTGCAGACATCCCATTTCACGATTCCCTGACATTTCCCTGATACCAAATAGAACTTCCCTGACCAAAGAAATGCAAAATATACACA
>JAHPZR010001087.1:22500-27500 GCA_019787425.1 Platygyra sinensis | reverse complement strand
AAACACTATGTTAGAAAAAAAAACATTTAGTTTTCCTGGCTTAATTTCGGGTAGCCTTTATTTTTGGATGGTCAAAAAACGTTTGTACGATGAGGAAATTCACAGTCTTTCTGAAAGAAGAGGACGCATAACACTACCAGTTGCTCACATACACTCTTTTTTTTATAAGAATGTTGTTTTTCCGGCCCAGGCTGAATATTCTTATTTTTCTGCCGATTTTAGGCTGAAAATATTCCTGTATTATTCTTAAATTTTAGCTTATGACATTTCCGTTTTAGAATTCATTGGGGTATCAATTACAAGTGTTTGGTATCTAGATCTGAATCGCGTTGTCATGTGTCTTCAAGTGCAGTTTTTTTCGTTTTGTTACCTGTGTTTCGCGTTCAGAGAAAGGAATAATTTTACACCGTTACTTTGTACTGAAGGGTTATCCTGGTTAAATATTCAATTTATTATTAAGTTCAAGAAATGTCTAACAAAATTCGAAATCAGATCACATCATCGTATTAAAGCTGAGACACTCACGTTTGTTTCAGTTGTGCACGGCGTGGTTATCATACCACAGTCTAAATATCTTAACGCGTTCTTTGTTATCTAATGCAATGTTGATACAATTAAACTGTGCCCTAATTACGACCAGCGGCAACATGGATAGTAAAGAGATTGGAGTCTTCTACTATCCATGGTGGCAAAAGCAAACACCCAACGGTATCTTAATAAGAAAGAAGAGAAACTTTTTCGTGCCAGTTACTTTTACGTTAGTCTTTGAAATGGCATTGTACATCGATCTAAAGTAATATTACATACTTTCGGGATTCAATAAGAAAGCCGTTATTTACGGGGAGGGAGCCGTTACTATCAGAATTCTACGGCCGGTTCATCTTTACTATCCATGGTTCATCAGAAAAAACGATTTCGTTAACGTTCGTGCTCGCGCGGAAAAGAAGTGGACCTCGCACTTGATTGGTTCATAACAGCGCGCGCTTTACTCTCTTGTTAGGTCACAATGTAAACAAAAAAGCGCTTGAAGGTATTTTTTTTTGGATCACAGAAAGGAGGGGAGAAAAAAGAAGAAACAAAAAAAAAATCGCCTATGCCAAAATTAAAAAGGTAAGTGATGACTTTTTTTGGAAGCTTATACAAAGTCTCAAGTCAGCTGTTACGCAAGAAATCCGCAGTAAAATTAACAAATTGACGCCAGTGTTTCATGCGTCTGTCCTGTTATTGAATTTCATGAAAACATTGTCAAAGTAGCTGTGGATCAACCGGGCGATAGCCGAGTGGATCCGCAGAATACTTTGACAATGTGATGACGAAATTCATTGTCTATGACAGGACAGACGCATGAAAAACTGATGTCCATTTGTTTTTTACGACAACAAACTGCATGTAAATCCACGAGATCCACGAGGCGATAGGCCATTGGATTCGCAGACTACTTTGACAATGTTATGACGAAATTCATTGTCTATAACAAGACAGACGCATGAAAAATTGATGTCCATTTGTTTTTTACGACAACAAACTGTAAAATTTTCCACCCTCGCTCGTTGGCGCATCGCATAAATTGTAAATTCATGTGTCTGTCCGTTTATCGACGATAAAAGTTAACCAATGAGCGTGCTAGAATTTGTGCTGTTATCGTTAAAAAACACCCTTGTAACGCTCGTTAAAACCTGGCATTACAAAAGGACAAATGGACAAACTGACCTTTGAGAGTGGGTTTTACTTGAGTGTTCAAATTAATTTGTCTTTGCTTTGGTTTTTTTATCACTGCGCTAAAATAAACTCATACATTTTTGAATTCCCATCAGAAATAAAACCAACAAAGGCTTAACAGGTGAAGATGTTCCCACTGATTATATGCAAGCGTTTCCGCCGGTTAGGCTGCTTTTGGTAAATTTTGAATTTGCTTAGTCAAGAAAGGTTACAAAATAAGGGTGTCCCTCAAGAATAGGGGAGACATGGCAGTACAAAAGCAGGAACACCTTCACCACAAATTATCTACTACCACCAGCTAAAGTAAAATGTAACAATTCCAAAACCTACTTGAAGAGAATTGTACACGTTCATATTTATTGTACAATTGAATAGATATTTAAAGCTATTTCATTTTAGTGTTACAAAGCAGGACCTAAAAAAGCAAAGCATCTACTTTTGCTTCTTCTTTCCTCCTTCTCTCTTTGTGTCAGGTTTTTTCAGGGCGTGGTTTCTGCCAGTCGAGTGCATGTTTTCTGTAAATGGGCCAGGGGGGTAACACCAACTGTAACAAATCATACAACAGCAGTTCAGTCAACTGCCCAGACAATAGTGTTTTACATCAGGAATACAGATGAACTCCTATAATAATAGCGACAACTACATGCCCATGTGGGGCTTAGATTTTGGGAGACAAGATGGTGAAGTGGTGAGAGTGATTGCCTCCCACTCAGGTGACACAGGTTGAATTCCAGCCTGATCTCGTATGTGAGTAGAGTTTGTTGTTGGTTCTCCCCTTGTTTCAAGGGTTTTTCTCCAGGTTGTCTGGATTTCCTTCATCCTGAAAAACTAACATCTCTGGCTTTGAGTCTGAAAGCCTTGAAAATGGAACTTCTTTTAATTGAGTTACAGTAGTTTACTATCAAGATGGGTAGTCTAGATGGGGTATAAAGTACCATCAAACAACTTTTTTTGTTCCAAGTAAATACTATGAAAGTTCATAATTATACATTGTATCTGAACTGTGGGGAAAGATATAAAGACATGATCGATTATTGCAGTTACACTGTATGCACACAACGAGTTGTAAAATTAAAGTCTTCAAAAAGTGCATGTGTGAATGGGATTGTTCCATTACTTACGAAGCAGCTGACTATAAATCCAGCAGCAACAATGATAATAGTTGCACCAAACTGTTGTATGTAGTAACCCCAGAGAAAACCAACAGCCTGTCAAACACAATCAATTAGTATGACAACCACAGGGAAAGGATTCTGTTAGTTTCTTTTGTCTGATATTTGTTTTGTTTTTCTCTGTTGTTTTTTTTTTCTTTAATTCTTTGTTAGTTTGTTTGTATTTTGCATGTTTGTGAATAGCTGCTCTATGATTCAGAATTCTTTAGAAACAAAACACCAGAAAGCAAGGGATGTTGTAGAGGTGGAAAAAAAGCTTTAAAGGTGAATATATACTCATTAACGCTTTTTTACTTATTGTTATTCTTTGGAAATGCTGAAATAGTTTTCCTAACTCCTGTACATGTAGCTAAAAATGGGCTGGCAGTCATGAAATGATTCAAGGCAAGATGTATGATCAACAAAATATAATCATTTGACTTACCGCGAAAAACAATATTATGACATGGAAGAGCCTTTCTGCTAGTTTTTGACCTTCATAGTCCTACAACAGTTTGAAAGAGGGATGCTTAATACACAAAAGAAAGTATATACCAACAATGTTGAACAAATTACATGCAAGTTACCCTATAGTCACAACATACAGTACAAGTTCAGGTTTAAACTTAAGTTTAGTAGTGAAGAAAACCTACATGTACATGTATTCCACCCCATCATCTTTTCATGTTGGAAGTTCAGTGATGGCTTTCAAACATAGCTTACTTGCATACATGTATCCAGTTCATACTTAAGATGCCTATTTCCTTCAACTACAAACCTCCTCACGAGAAAAAAGTTTTATCTGTGATTTGATCACTTCAGAATTATTTATTATCCAAAGATTTCACAAGGTGCTAGTGAAAGAACAGGTCATGGAAACTCCACTTGGATAAAACATGTATATATCATCATAATTCCTCCTTTTCTTCTTAGCATACATTGAAAATGCTAAGTTTAACTGCTTGTACCTACATCATAATTATTGGACATATGGTAGTCTGCAAGCAGGCTCTTATGTTTGGGTTGGGGATTTGAGTGGTAAAGCCATATGAGATAGGCACAAAAATGTAGCTAAGCCGCAAGAGACAAGCTGCATGTACCCTTGGGCAGAAAATCTCCCAGTTCCATTCACTGATTTGTTTTGACTTGGTTGTCGTAGTTTTTGTAACAGCAATGGTGTTTGCCATTTCTGACCAACCAGAGTATGCTCCATTCATGGACGAACTGAGGAATTTTGAAATTCAGTGGCTTCTGCACAGGCCAAGGAAAAGTAGGCCTGTAAAGCAACCATAACTTTAAAAGGTAGGTTAAGACCAATACAGAATTAAAGTAATTAGACATTATGGTACCATGCAGTGTAGCCCTGAAGTCATAAGGGCTTGATTACCGACTGATCGATGCTTTATACCAAAGAATAAAAAAAAAAACGATCAACTACACGAGATCATCCCTTTGTATGGTTTATACACTATATCTTGCATGTACACTGCAGGTATTGTAGACTTATGGGGTGTTTTTTAATAAGCTTATCAACTCTTGTTTGTTTAAATTAGTGCAGCTCTCTGCTTAATGTAGTTACTAAATAAAACTAATAAATTACGCTAAGTTTTCATTTGTATTTTAGTGTTTTTATATTTTAGGGAACTTCACACTGCGGGGTCACTGCGGAGTAGAACCAAGCGGGAACTCGCGATCAAATTGCTACGAAATGAAGATCAGGGAGCAAAATAACTTACCATGTGCGTTGGGATGCTTTTGAAGAAATTTTTGAACTTCATTGTTCCAATTTACCCCTTGCTTTTCTTGAAAGAGACCGATTAAACAATTACACGTCTTCCTCAGGTAAGAAAGTCAGACGAAAACACAATATTTATAGTCAGCGGATGCGATGGAGCTCATGCGTGGTGATGACCATCCTACAAGCTTGGTTACCAAGTTTGTTATTATGGCGGGTAATGGCGGGTTCCTTCGAATTTCTTGACCGTATTGTTGTTGGATATTTTGTGATATTTTCACCGCAAAGAATGCACTGAACTGTATCAGGACTACATATTTCCCTAACGATGAACTTCTCAGAACTTTTTAAGCAGACAAATCAGCTGAGCAGGTTCTCTCCAAATGGAAAATACT
>JAHPZR010001087.1:17500-20000 GCA_019787425.1 Platygyra sinensis | reverse complement strand
CCTTTCCATCTAGAGTTATGAAAGTGAAATCACATATTAAAGGAATTCGCGCAACAACAAAGCATAAATATAGTCTCTGGATAAAGGTCAAAGTGTTTTCTTTCAATTGCCATCAGGCTTATCAATGTCGGAGACTTCATGGTTGTGACAGCACAGTGACAGATGTTTAAATTTGGTTTAGATTTCATGAGACTATGAACACTTCAGCTACAAGAATTGATTGACTTTTTCCTGATTATCACTTAGCGACAACCAATCATAACTAATGTACTAGCCTAAAATCAATATGAAGAGTAGCTCTTGCACAACTGTTGTAACGAGTGAATAGAAAACGAACCAAGTGACTAAATACAATCGACTCTACTGATTGTCTTAGTGTAGCTTTCATTGTTCTAAAACCCTAGGGAACGGGGCAAGGTTCTCAACATTAGGTTCTCAGCATTCATTTACATAAGGATATAAAAGGATTGTTGACACGTACATGTACTTCATCACGCTATCCTCTCTAGTAGCCATGTTGGATCGCTGCTTGGGAGAAATGTACCCAGAATCCTTTGCACACAGTCTCCTCGTGAGCGCTTTGTTTTTGAAAATTTCCCCGGGGTTTCTCGGGGGTATTTTAGGTCAGGCAAATTTGAGGTAAAGTCCCTGGGGGGCTGGGCATAAAATCATCGCAAAGCTGCGGTAATTTCCCCGCTATTGCCCGACAAAGTCCCCGCATGTCGCGGGGTGGGGGGGGCGGAGGAAACAAATGACTAGTGCATTACACAAAATAATTCTTTGTTTCACCAGCCAATAGTTCTCTGGGTTGACATTTTAATAACAATAGGTGGCATTGTTAAGTGAAGGCATTTTATTGAGCTTAATGGAATTATTTATTATTTAATTAAAGACATTGTTATTATTTACAGGGTAATTGTGTCCAAAATCGACTGCTTGTAAGAGATGTGAAAACTCTTCAGATTCTCCAATTGTACGCCTGTTTAGATGTTATACAATACATAGAGGTATATTGAAGTTTCACATGTGCTAATAGATATACTTTTAGGAATTTTGTAGTATTAATTTTACACATTGTTTGAAGTTTACTTCAGACTCAGTCAAACTTTATGTTATGTATGTGTGCTCATTTTTTCATTGTTAATCATCTTTTGACTCTTGTTTCATTTACATACATCTGCAGTGGTCTTCAGATTCCTTGTATGTTTTATGTGGAATGTTTAAAAGGGGACTTGTTCAGGTAAGCTCATACATGTGCATAGCATAACTTTGTAGATATAGTTATAATCAGTATCCAAGGTTGAGAGAATTGAAATTAAATAAAAAAAATAACAATTATAATATTACATTAGTGATGACTTGTATTATTACACGTTAAAATAACAAAGATCATGACAACTTCACGCCGCTTTAAACTACTTGTGTACCCCAAATTCTGGGGTCATTGAGCATTCATATATGAATTCACACTATTGTTCTTACTCATCACTTATTCATAACGATGTTCTGCCGACAACACGGTATGTTTCCGAAGATCGCAAGCTCTTTGATGTTGGCGAGATATTTTTCTTTTGTTAACAGAGAAGAAATAAAACCCTAGGGACTGCGATAATGTCTGCTTGATTGATTTTAAATTCATAGAATGTGTTACCACAACTGGTGCCACCATTCTTGTCAATTAGAAACTTGAACCAGATATCTTTATTAACGAAGGGAGGTTTTTGTCAATTACCACCGAACGACCAGACACATCAGTCAATATTTACGCTCTCAGTGAAATTTTGGTTACAAGAATCGCATTCGAGTGAACAATTTTTTGAAGGCCGTGAAGAGTAAAGGTCGAAAATTCTACATTTCGATCAAGAGAGTCAACATTTCGATCAAGAGAGGGTTTCTTTTTCCAAAACACGGGAGCTCACGCGAATTGAATTTATAACTGCGGAGTATATTTACCTTAGTAAAAAGCAGCAGTTACAAAACTTGTTGCATGTGGCAGTGCGACTTTGGTGTTAAACATTTTTATTTGCTGATCTTTTCTTACCTTGTTTCGTTTCTCGTTGCCTTTGAAAATATGTTGCGAAGAAGCCAAATCTTTAAAATGACTGCGGTGATTACTTTGGATTACTTCATTACCATTCACACGTCGCGAACAAAAGGATACGTTCACAAGTCAGTTCGCCCATGGTCCCTTAATTGCAGCATTGTTCCAGTCTTTTGAAGTCTCTTTGAGGTCTCCTTCCAAAATAATCTCACCTTTTCAAACCAAATAAAACCGAAGTTATTCGAGACGCTTTCGGATGCTACCGAAAGCAATGCCCAAAGGAGTAAACTGAGCCTTCAAGCTACAACATCCAGCGGTGTAAGCCATTTCAGAAAGACACATTTAAAGCGGCGTGAAGTTGTAATGTTACCATTATCATACTGTACTTGTGCAGTACATTATTCTTCAGTCATTAAGAAATAGAAAACTTGTACCGTGTTTCTATCGAGTTATAGAAAC
>JAHPZR010001087.1:5000-12500 GCA_019787425.1 Platygyra sinensis | reverse complement strand
TAAAAAGAGATATCTCAGCCAGTTTGTATCAGAAATGTTTGATTCTTTGCATAAGATTCTACTAATTGTGCTCCACAACATGAGCATAACAGTTCTGTTACCATGACAACATACTGGGTTCCAGACCTCCCCCATATTAAAAGCTTTTCTTTTTTATTTTTTCTGGCCACCTTTGGCATTCCATTTTGATTTTTGCTAACATCACTTCATATCCATGATCCAGCAAGCGTATAAATACCTTAGCTTGTCTTATGTGGCCAAGTGTTTACCATTTCAAGCTGAAAATCATCAACATACTGAAATCAAGTGGTGGCGACTGGAAAAGAGTGAATGGCCATGGAAAATGAATTTTTATAGTCTTAGCTGTGTTTTTCCCGTAGACCTTTAGGCCTGCCAGTTTCAATGTTTTGCACTGCCAAAGATGACCAAGGAGAGCTCTATTTATACACCAATATATATATTGGGTGAGGTATGACGTATCAGTCATCTATTGCATATTTTACCATTTTTAACTCGTTGAGCATGGCGCAGACACGAGTTATATATCGTGGAGTTGTGGGCAAAAGTGTCGCCCGATGGGCTGTAAACACTTTAGGCAAATGAGGTACGATCCCCCCCCCGCCCCCCCCCCGGCCGCGGCTTACATTTTAACAAGTGCTGTCAATCTGTCAATTAAAAATAAGTGCTGGTTTTAAAAGGTCTAAATTAAAAGATTATAAAGTTAAGAGACTCGGCTACCGAAAATGGAGAACATTGAGAAATCGTAAAATCGATGAGCAGCACAAGTTCTCACGGATGCGGAATTCGTATGGATTTTACAGAAAAGGAAGTCGATGAAGTACAGGTTTATGGTATTCGGTAAATGCGGCATATAGCGTACGGCGAAATGAATAAACACAGAGCAAAAAAAAACGGAAATTAGAGTGGTGGCCATACCCGGAGTCGACCGCGTGCACTTGAACAGTGGGAGGTGTTTCCAGAAAATCCACTGAGCTAGTTAACATACATGCAAGTTTGGAAAAAATAAACACCCTGATCAGTATCAACGATAATACCTCAGAAGCTCAGCGCTCGAGGTCTGCACGAGGATTTTCTGTGGGTAATTTGTCTTTTACAGAACGAATGCAGTTAGTAATTTTAGTGTTTGTGGATGTTCGGACAATCGGGAGTGCCTGTTTAAAGCTAGAGGTCACAGCGTTCATCGTTGGCAAATAAACTTCGCAACGTTTGTTTGAGGGATAGGCTTCATGGTTGTTTTGGCACCGGGAATTCCGTTCCGCAAGCGACACCACAACACAGTTAAGGCCCCCAAACAAGATGCTTTCTTCAAGAAGCTTGATTTCGAAGAAATCGGAGTGAATCAACGTCAGTAGTTAAAGCAATACATTAGTCGTCCGCACTCATGACTGGAACTGGAGAGAGTTTAATATCACCATTACGGGCGTGGTGGACGTTTTTCGACATGGTGAAAGAAAAATGTTTGAGACAGTTAGTCTTGTGATTTTCCTTTGATCATTGTCCGTGTAAAGACCTGTGTCCATGAACGGGAAAAGGAGTCAAAAGCTGTAGTTTGGGGCCAGAAAGTTCAGAGACCCCCGGAAATAAGGATGCTTATTGAAGAAAAACAAAGTCTGTGTGTTTCCAAAAGGGCGGGTACTGCCAAGTGGGTTTGAATACAGACGCGAATTTAAAGCACGTAGTAGCTATCAACTTGGACTTTACAAAACAGAAAAAAGGTAATGGGCAGTATTTACAGCTCTGTTTATTCTATATGGACATTGATGAAACGTCCGAATTTAATGAAATAGACGTGTCAACTGAAAAAGTGGTCAAATTTACTGAGATAGGGAGTGTGATCGAGAATGTTAAAATTTCAATAATAACCATTCAAACGAACGCAAAGACAAAGAAAGTGGCTTCATAAGAAAATTTTAGATGTCGAAAAAGAAATTACACATGACCGTAACCATGGCAACATCAATATCTTTGTATGTGAAAGATAAAAAGTAGAACCTTCAAGGCACGCAATGAGAAATTAAATTTTTGGAAAAAGAAAAGTCCCGATGCGTCATTAATATCTATATGGCAAAATTACAGTTTATGCTACTACGTTTATTAAAAACGCAAATAGCTGTGAATGGATTTACTTTTTTGGACGATGATTAATTCATCTCTTCTTTTCCTTATCCTTTGACATCACCAGTGAGGATACCTAAACTTCGAGCCAGGATCCGAGCCAGGATTCGAGCTAGGATTCGAGCCAGGATTCGAGCTAGGATTCGAGCCAGGATTCGAGCCAGGATTCGAGCTAGGATTCGAGCCAGGATTCGAGCTAGGATTCGAGCTAGGATTCGAGCTAGGATTCGAGCCAGGATTCGAGCTAGGATTCGAGCTAGGATTCGAGCCAGGATTCGAGCTAGGATTCGAGCCAGGATTCGAGCCAGGATTCGAGCTAGGATTCGAGCCAGGATTCGAGCTAGGATTCGAGCCAGGATTCGAGCTAGGATTCGAGCTACGATCCGAGCCAGGATTCGAGCTAGGATTCGAGCCAGGATTCGAGCTAGGATTCGAGCTAGGATCTGAGCCAGGATTCGAGCCAGGATTCAAGCTAGGATTCGAGCTAGGATCCTAGCAGGATTAGTTCGGATGAGTTTTGAACACATTTCATGTGACCTGGTTTCCTTGTTTGCGTTTAATAGTCGTGCGGAGCAATACAGTCTTATATTCTGGAGTGCTGTTTGTGCAAGTGATTTGCCACATACAGTACACACAAACTGAAATCTGAAAACTTTTAACATTTGAACTGGTATTCAAGAAAGTTTTAAAGCTAGTGCAGGGCTCGAAGAAACCCCTGTCCGCTTGTTTGTGGGCACAAGTACACTTTACTCTTGAGCAAGTAGCTTCGCTTCACGGACAAGAGCCCGCAGGAAAACCATCCACCGGCTAAACTTTTGATAACGATTTGTAAACAAAGATTAAGTTTTAGGCACATGGGTGTAATTGAGGTTACCGCGCACGTTCACGGGTGTCTCGCGTACAAGCGATGTAGCGCGTCCGGTTTAAACTGTAAATATCTAAACCCCTATATCAAATTAAAGCTTATGGGACTGGCTATCAGACTATACCAAAAATTTTGAAAAAAAAATGAATTTTCAAATTTTTCACGACTTCTAAATGCGAGCGCCCGAATCATCTTTTGAACGTTACACGTCAAAGCGAATTTTGTTTTTCGCTTAGTTAATGTGTTCCTCCGTTTCCGGGACCAAAGCGCTGAGAAAACGTGTCTGCGATTTGCCACATTCAATTTCAGTGAAAAGTCACAGAGCATTTTTGAAATAGGATTAAAAAAACGAGGAGTGATCGTACAAAAATCGCTCTTGAAAAAAAAGTAATTAGAAATAAAAAATTCGGAGACACGTTTTTTGTTGTTTATATGTAAAACTAGCTACTGTCAAAATTTGAGAGCAACCGAACAAATTCCCTTTGATTTGTAGCTCTTCAAGTGTCCCCTTCTGGTGAAAAATTTCTTTCGAGAAAACAGCGCGCCTCTCTCCTCCGCAGAGGCCTCTTTCGTGCTGGTTTCTTGGCTGTAGTCCTGGGGAGAGGAAAAAACGGCAGCGCGCGGGGAGTGCCGGGAAGGGGAAAGAGAGAAGAGAGGCCTCTGCCAAATAATGTATCCAAAATGGCGCCGGATTTCCGAGGGAGGCTGGTGCTAGGTCGCATTCCTCATCAATATTTACAAGATGGCGGAACATGCAGTAGTCGTAGCAGAGGAATTGTTCTCCCTTTCCATGCGACCGTTTCAACAGGCGAAAGAAAGCGGTAAAACGATATGTTTTAAATGCTTTGAACAAGACGGTCTTGTGAATTTTTTCTTCGAGGGAGCTGGATTAAGTCAGCATTATCGCACATTGCATCGTAACGCTGCTGTCGACAGTGTGAAATGCAAAGCTGAAAACGGAGGAAACGGCGAGGGTCGTTGAGTCGTGAGCGGAGGAAACGGCGAGGGTCGTTGAGCGATTGGGCAGACTTCGATTGCAAACGGTTAGTATCCTTTTATGTAAAGGGAAAATGATCTGTAATACGTAAAACCATAGATTCAGATCGTGCCCGTGTAATAAAATGCAGATTTGTCTATTTCAGTGCACCAACGGAGCAGATTATTTAGATTATACCGTGAGGCAAGATGGAGATGCAGCTGTTGGCACCATAGTTGTGGCGAGAACTAAGAGGAAGGCGCGGGCAAAACTTTATGGCTTAATTCTCCACCATCGTGACAGACTAAGGGCTCTTGGAGACCAACCATGTGTGATTCAGGTGGATGAAAATAAGCCTAACTCAAACACACAAAGTTTTCGCGCTTGGAATGCGGGAAACAAAATCTACGTCGAGTGTTTCATTCCAGGCAGAAGGGTAAGGGAAAAATATGTTGTAAGCGCCTTTATTTCTTTAGACTTAAATTCTTAACAAAGCCATGGCATTCCATGCCTTAAGGTTATTGGCATAAGCAAACGCACAAATGGTCCAAAATTCGTTAATCAGAATCGAAACTTCATCAAATTACGCCTACTTACCTCTTAAACTTAGTTCTTTAAAAGAGCAGTCAAAATCGTCTAAATCGTCCTCTGGTTCAGCCATAACCATCGAACCGCAAATCTGACCAGCCAACCGCACGAAATATGGCAGAGGCTCCCGCACTTTCCCTCTTCCCATCGTTCCCCGCGCGCCCCCCAAACCCAATATTATTCAATAATTTCCCATAGGGAGCCTCTGCGGAGGAGAGAGTTGAGGCGCTGAAAAAATTTTCCTGCCTCGCAAACAAACTCCGCCCACAAACACATTCAACTGGGTTCTAAGATAACTGAGCCAATCAGCGTGTGTTCACACGGTTGACTGCATATACGTCAACTAAGCTTTTGTACATTATGCTAGCATTTTTTCGAGCATTTTAGTGAGGCAGAAGCATTGAGCATTATTCGAGCATTTTAGTGGAATTTCTCCGGAAAATTAATGTTTTTTTTCACAGAATATAGAAATAAAAATTATATATGAAAGTAATGTGACACGAGCGTGGGACCTAGAAAAAATCTGAGTCCCGATAGGACTTGAACCCATGACCTTCCGAACACCGGGCGGACGCTCTATCCACTGAGCTACGAGACCTCCTGGAGAGCCAGGTCATTTAACTGAGTTCTTACATGACATGCGTCTCCTGCCTCCTGCAGGATTCAGCAGTGAAAATTGTAGCTCAGTGGATAGAGCGTCCGCCCGGTGTTCGGAACGTCATGGGTTCAAATCCTATCGGGACTCAGATTTTTTCTAGGTCCCACGCTCGTGTCACATTACTTTCATATATATATTTACCGAGCTGCAATTTCACCATCACTCAGTTATCAATAAAAATTATTTTTTAGGAGAAATTGAAGACTAACTTAACCTCTTCACATAAGTAGCACAGAAAGAGGAAAAAGGATTGACAGAACAACAGATCATTTCGAGAATTATCTTCTGGTGCATTAAAATTTTTATATAAGTTGTTGTCAACTTGTTATACTAAGTATACGTTTTTGTTACTTACTCTGAACTACTATGCTGAAAATTTAAAACCCCTAGTATGTGCATTAACCGAGCATTTTAGTGACATTTTGGGGGAAACCGAGCATTTTAGTGGAAAAAATGGAGCATTAAGGTGGAGCATTTTAGTGGGGAAATAAAAGCATAATGTACAAAAGCCTAACGTCAACAGGTTGCCTACTGCCTGTCAATCAGACAGAAAAGTTTTACTTCCGGTAAAAACGAAAAACCGTATTTTCTCTGCCATCATTTAATATTTTTGAGAATTTTTTTTTAGATGAAAGTTCACGCTTAGACCTATACATTAACCTAAAAATCAAAATTTCAACAACAAAAAAATTTAAAGCCTGGTTTCCATATGATCGTCTGGATCGTCCCGATCGTCTCAGTCGTCTCAAAAATTGTTTAAACGATCGGGACGATCATATGGAAACACTACCCAGACGATCGCAAACGACCCGGACGACTGAGACGACCTCGATCGCTTGGATAGAATTGAGTTCTATCCAGGCTTAAGTGTTTGTACGAAGCTTGCCGAAAATAACAAATTATAGCGCTGTTTCTCGATTGCGTGACGCGCAGTGGTTACCTGGCACGTGATCAAAATCTGCCCGATCAAATTTCTTTCCACGACTAAATATAGTCGTGTTCGTTACAAAAACTTAAAATTTCAACTTTTTTTTGCCCTTATAAAACTAAACTCGACATGTATCAAAACAGAAAACTATACACGAAAATAAGCCTAAAGCGGCCTTCACACGGCAAACTTAAGTTGGCAAACTCGTGTTGGAAAACTTCAAAAAGTTGGCAAACTCGTTCCTTCACACCGCAAACTCGTGGCAAATAACAAACACGGCAATTTCCAACATGGCCGCTTTTTAGTTCAGTTTCAGTCACGTACAACAGTGAAACAGAGGATAAGAAGAGAAGAACCAGAAAGCGGTGGAGAATAAGAAAGGTTTGGACGAAACCAAGTTTGTCCGCGCGCTCCTCCCGGTTTTGTTTTGTTTGTTTTAGTATCTTTGTAGGCTATAGAAGAAACGTACCGAACAGCCGGACAATTGTGAACCGCTTTGATATTAAATTTAAAAAGTGTTGACTCGCGTCCCCCATTTTGTGAAGTGTCACGCAAATAAATCACGGGAATAGAGTTCGTTTTGATTGGTTGAAAATTACCAGCACATGTTGGCCAACCGTTCACACAGGCGTACGGGCACCCTCGGACTTGGGGGGGGGGCGGTGACCTTATTGCCCGAAAAATTACAAAATGCCCGAAAGTGTCAGTTGTGTATACGTACTCAAATCGCAGTAAAAACAAAAACGTTCTCAATTCTTACGTCTAATGAAACTGTTATCATTACGGAAACACACGAATCCGATTTTGGACATCCAGGAACTGATGAAAATTGCTTTTAAAAATCGGACAGTTCGTGAAATTATGGCGTTTGACTGAGGAGAGGAAACGACTATTGGTTTGAGTTATCGGGAGGATCGAAAAAATGAGGGTTAGAGAAATCAGGATTTCACTGTAGTTATTTTGAAACATTGCATACTCCTAGCCTATGACTTCATTCGACAGCCTGGTAAAATCAGAAACTTATAAAAGAAACAGTTAACTGTTCCTCGTGCGAGAAGTTCAGGAAAATTTTAAACCGGCACTTTGCGGAGCCATTCAAAAGGGCTCTTTTCAGAGCCACCACAAAGACATAAGTCTTGGCAGGAGCCCATCTTGGTCGTCCTTTGCTTTCATCCTTTTGTCACTAATGGAAATAACATCATGGATTCCCACGGTACACATTTAATTGGCATATGGCTTTTCCAAAACAGAATACCTGCAATTGTGGATCCTTAGATCATTTGACCTTAACTCCGATTTGACAAGACAAACGATAGTGAAAGTAATCTACAAGCCAGGCCTTGAGTACC